>CAKALG010012803.1:0-20844 GCA_916700815.1 Helicolenus hilgendorfi
AGGAGGAGGAGGGAAGTGAGACCTGTGGACCTGTCCCGTAGGGTGGGGGTGAATAGGCCATGGCTGGGGTGCCCCACCAGCGCGCTTCAACAAGGGGACAGGAGGAGCTTGAAGCAGGGAGAAAAGGAGGACAGGGGTGGAAGCACAAAGACAGAAAGCGAGAGTTGGATTATTTACTTAATAACACTGATGTCATCACAGACTTGTATACAAAGGAAAACTCATAAGTAACACAACACCAGCTCCACCTTATCCTGTGTTAGTGCGCGCGCGCGTGTGTGAAAACAAATCCGGCTGATCAGATTTGAGTGTTTTCCATCACATGGAGTGCAAGAGGCCATTTGAGATTCTTCAAGCACCTTCATCCAGCGGCTGAATTATTTAGGCTTCCTTAAGTCATGCACACCCACACACACACAACTTAACAAAAGCTTGCGTGACCTGGTTAGGGCTCAGCTGAATCTGCATGATTAATGAAGCATTAGAGACACACAGCATCTTTGACGTTTCACTTTCTGGCACTGAGGGAGACAGAGAGATGCTATCCGTCCAGTCAGTGGGAGGTTGTTTTGTTTCCAAATGCAGAACAACAGACAGAAACACAAGACCCCTATACCTCTAAAGCAGCTATTCTCAACCACTGGGAGGTACTGACAAATGGTTAGATTAACCTCTTCTAAATCCAACCTCTGACCTCCAGATATGTGAATAAAAATGGGTTCTATGGGGACCCACGAGTCTCCCCTTTACAGACATATATGTCTCGGATGCAGTAACACAAAATGGAGCATTTTTTTAAACGAAAAGTGGAGAGTTGGAGACAACCCTGCACCAGTAAAAGCTTGAACGCGTGTGGTGAGGAAATATGACCCTAAATAAGTTTAGATTCATAATGGCAGGCAGTGATGAGGTGAGGGTAAGCTGAATATCTATGTGGGTTATTACACCTGGCAGTGGCATACACATATGTATAGTACAGTTTGTCATTTATTTGGGAAGGTGGTCCTCGGAATTATTTTAACAATCAGACGTGGACCTCAAGTTACAAAAGGTTGAGAACCGCTGCTCTAACGTGACCAGTGCCCTCCTTTTTAACACGACACCACTAGGCCCCCTGAGAGTGAGCAACAGCACACACACTTAACAATAAAAGCTTTTCACAGTGGACACAGGAAAAACATCTCATAAGAGCCAGCTGTGGCCGGTCAAGAAATAATATATATATAATAATAATAAACTTTATTTATATAGCACTTTTCTAAACAATGTTACAAAGTGCTTTACAGAAAAAAAAACCCAGAAAAAAACTATAAATCAGCAAAGAATAAAATACAATCAACAGAGGGATCATAAAAACAAGAAACATCTGCGGGTAAAATACAATTTAGAGAGCAGAATAAAATGGCCAGAGAGGGATGATAAAAGCCAGCATCATATTAATTATAATAAAAAGTAGTATAATATAATAATAATAATAGTAGTAATGAAAAAAAGGAAGACTGAATCAGCCTTTTCTTGGGGGGCCTGGGACCTCAGAGGACCTTTGTGTTTGTGTGTGTGTGTGTTTTTGTAGTGGGGGATAAATAGTCTAACCATTTCAGGACACTTCTTACAGTAAAACATCACATAAATCATAATATTTTATATTTTTCTCAACTGAGATGGGGTCACAACCTTTAAAAGAGTTAGTGTGGTCTGGTTAATGCACAGGAGACAATTTAACCAATCCAGTTTTAAAGATTATTTGTAAAAGTAAGGCCTGACTGTAAGACTCAAAGTTGTTTTAATTAATTTAACTGTAATCTAAATCCATTCAATCCATCGACTCACCTGTTGTTCTCCATTTAGTGTTGCATCCATACCGAGCTCTCTGTGAGGGCGTCATGACTCTACAAAACAACATAGGAGCGCAAACAAATAGCTTTTATTCCTCCATAAGTCGCTGCTGTCACATCCTCGGCTGTTATCTTCAGTAAAAGATAACGGGATGAACGGGATGCAGCTCTGAGAGGACCGGACCTGCTGGTGTAGCTACAGTGGTTACCATGGATACACGTCAAGAGGAAGAGAAATACCGGAAGCGGAGCGATTTTGCCTTCAAAATAAAATATTTTCTTTTTGGAGAAACTTAGATTTCCTGTCAGCTTACTACTGTCATAATAAAAGTAAATTAAACCAAACTAAATTACTGAAGGCTAACAAACCCACAATGTAGCCTGTTATTAGTGTGTATTTGTAGAAAGTAAACTCCTCCTCAGATTGTTAAAACCTTCAAATTCATAGAAACAACAAGAACAAAACTTGATGTCCTCAATGGTAGCTACTGGCCTTAAAACCCTGTCTCTGTTAGGGATTCAATTCAATTCTATAGTTTATATACTATATACAGTACAGTATATACTGTAATTTCAATTCCTATTTAAGTTTTGACTAAGTTGTTGCAGCATTAAAAAGGTTGTTACTTATTATTTTAATAATAAATAACAATTCAGTATCTATTTTTATCAATGTATTTATTGGTCACATTTTGTTTTACCAGGTTAGGAAGGCAATGTTTAAGGCAAGCCTAATGTTGCCTTACACATAAAAGAATGATCCCAGTCACGTCCACACAGTGAGGCATACAGCTTATTAATTAAACACTGGTATCGGATCGGTACTCAGTATCGCCCGATACCAAAAACCTAGGTATTGCTATCGGTATGAACTGAAAAAGTGCATCCCTATTCTCTGTGATAGGGATGATTTCATTCTCTTCTTCAACTGGAGAGGTAGTGAAGGATTAAAAAAAAAATGCATCACTTATCACGCAAAACCTTTTGTATCACAATGACTGGAAGAATGGTGTAAAATCACACTGATGGAGGGGGGAGAGGAGCTGCCAGTCTGAGGGTTAGTTACCATAGTTTCACTGATGGAATCCAATACTCTGCTAATACACACACACACACACACACACACACACACACACACACACACACACACACACACACACACACACAGTGTCCGGTTGATCTTTTAATACGCTGCCCCCCACGGCTCCATCTCCAAGGATACTGTTAATATTGGATCAGGGAACACCAACTCCTATTCCGGCTTCTTATCCTGGACTCAGACCCAACAGTGTGTCTGCTGTCTCCAAAGTATCTCAAAACAGAAGTGCTGAATTAGCGTTAATCCACAATCATTCATTTATTTCCCCCTCATAGTTTCAGGTGTTATTTCTGCTGTTTTTAAAGTATTTTAAATATAATAAAAGTTGGGCTCTGGGTGGAATAATGTTGATTATTACTTGTTTTATTTTATGGGGTGTTTACGGGTCATTTTGTAATTTTACAGCTCTAAGATTTCTCACTACATCGTCATAAAAACACTGATAATATTTTGGGGTCGAAATCTTGGGTAAATAATATTTTCAAATTTCATGAGAGGTGGTAATTTTAATGTTGCAGTATCTCGCCCAGAGCTGCAAATATACTAATGATGCACTACCAGTGTGTGGCCAACAGAGGAGGCCAGCGTGCCTAATGTGTTTCCCAGCAGCCAGAGCGCACGCATGGTAAAGTGGTTCCCTGTAAGAACTACCCAGCTGGATAAACATTAATCAATTTATCTTGTAGTTAAATCATAGTAGGTTTATATTTTGAGATTAAGTCGTACAATTCCTTAGTGGCATGCAGTGGTATGATACAGGTTTGATTCTGACAACTACACCATAGAAATTTCCAAGAAGAGGGAGGGAAATCTGACTAACTAAATGCTGGCTGACTAAATGTGGTGTCCTTGAATAACCGTCTGTTTTTTCCTGTTTCTTTAACTTTCAGCTGGCTCCACAGAGGATTTATGGACCAAGTCAAGGAATGCAATCTCAGGCCCATCTGCAGAGGTAACACAAAACACACACGCATACTCTTCAGTAGTTCACTGTGTGCCAATAACTGCTAACACAATAAATGGTACCACTTTCTAATAAGGGTTGCCAGGTTGTAAAACAAATCCCCCTCGTTGGTAACATCAATGTACCAAAAGTAAAGGTACTCAAAGTGCAGAATGGCCCTTTTCAGGAGGATATAAATTATATCACTGAATTCCAATTAGTGATGCATTGATGTGTTCCTCACTTTAATGTTACAGCTGGTAAAGGTGGGGCTAATTTTAACTACTTTATATACTACCAGGTAGCTTAATCCATAATAATACATCATAATTGATTAGTTTAGATTTATATTTTGAAACTAAATAGTTCAGTAACTTAGTTAAGTAACTAACATTATCATATAAATGTACTGGTGTAAAAAGCACGTGGGAGAAGTTTGCCAGAAAGGGTTTATTTTAAGTAAACCATTTAGGTTTGTTGCCTAAACCTATGGAAATTTCTGGCAGAAAGGCAAACTTCTCCCATGTCCAAGTATTTAATATTTAGCAACATGGGAGTGGACAGATATGCTCGCTTTATGCAAAACATATGTCTATATCTATTATTGGAAATCAATTAAGAACACAAAACAATGACAAACATTGTCCAGAAACCCTCACAGATACTACATTTAGCATAAACAATATGCTCAAAAGTAGAATAAAAATTGCATAAAATGGAAATAATAAATGCACCTCAAAATGTACCTCTTGTGTAAATACACTTAATTACTTTACACCTGTGCTTGTAGAAAAGAGCTGCAGAAAATCTGGATAATTTAACATGGATAGATTTGATGGCTTGCTCTAAAAAGTCCTGTTTTAATGGGTTGTTAGCCATCAACCGTTAATAAAGCCATGAGTTCCAGCTTGCAGTATATAATGTTTATAAAAGGTGCCTTATTAAAAAATGGCACCAAATAATAACCCATAAGTGCATGTTTTTAAAAGTCTACAATTAGTTCTGTAATCTGAGTTATGCAGAGTCCTGGTGCTGTTCAGGCACGCCCCTCCATTCATGTAATTAACTCTCTATCTTGCCACTCAAGCTCCATTTGGACAAGGGAGTGAGAAAGTGCAGATGAGCGCAGCAGGAGAAGTCGAGGGAGTGGCTGCGGAATGAATGACTGTAACAAATAAGTGTGTGTTAGAGAAGGGAGTGAGATGTCCAGATGTTTATCTAGCTGTATTATTCACACAGTCCCTCAGGTGTCCAGGAAAGCCGTAAGAAAAGCTGGAAGAAGTATCAACATTCCTCGGTTTATGGCGCTCCCACTCTTCCTTTAGCTGTTGGAGGATTTAACCCTGTTCCAGGCCGACCAGCTTTCTGCTTATATCAGCTCAATGTATGATTTTAGACACACGCACTCATGCCTGCTTAGATAAAGTAGTGTGTGTTGAGGCCAAAGATAAGAAGTGGAGGTTTTGTCTGGACAGTATAGGGGCTATAAAGTCTCAGGTCAACAACCTCAACAGCAGTCTAGCCTGAAAGGTTGATTGTGTTTGACCAGACAAGTTCAACTCAATAACAAAACAGGATAAAGACGCTGATAATGTGATTGCTAATACAAATGTGACCATCTGTGTTAATTCGTGTGATGGATAGTGCTTATTTAGCACAAGGAATGCGTGGTTTAATCCAGCCTAGCTTTCACCTCACATGTGTTAGAAGCTTTAATGAAGCAAGAAATTTCTTGCCGTAAAAAAATCCAACTTTATGACCTCAGTAGCATCCCAGAACACTATATCATACGATTGCATTAGATCAAACGCAACACACACATGGTAACGCTCACTTGCACAGTCAGCTTGTGAACAAATTTTAGGCCAGAGCTAAATGATTTTGACCTTTCACCTCCTCTCTCACACCTGTTTAAGTCAAATGACAGGCCACAGATTCCTCACATATGTGTCAGTTTGGTTACGCCAATAGACAAGAGGGAGGGGAGGCAACTGAAGGACAAGGGCAGTGGGACGGGGTGTGTGACATCGTGTGATGTGATGTAAGAGCTATTGACTATTTTCCCCCTCAATCCCTGCTTTTTCGGAGCGTGTGTGTGTGTGGTGGCACGGGGTGTTAGTTTTAATGTGTGCGTGTTATTACACAACTTCCAGAGTTCATCAGACCATCTGCAGATGGGGGAGATTTCATCAGAGACAAGCAGAACGATAAGTGGACATTTGTACTTATCAATCAATGCTGCTGTGTGCGTGTGTCCCCTCTGGTACAGTACAGCATGTGAGAACCGATTTCAATTTTATCTCTTGGGAGTGAGGAATTGTTTGGCAAGTAAGGACGTGTTGGGCTGTCCTAACTACTTTAAAGAGGTAGGAGGGGGGCTTGGCTTTAAGGCTTTAGAATTAGTTTTAAAGAAATAGTTTGACGTTTTGGGAACTACGCTTATTTGCCGAAAGTTAGGGAGAAAGTTTGTGATCCGGCCGCCATGTTGAGATCAGTTGAAATACCAAGCACCGCCCACCAGCCGGAGCACACTTTCTCATTTTACAGCTAAACAGTACACTACAAGATGTTTCTGAAAACATTTGAGGCGAGAAAAAGGCATTACAGTAACAGAATATTGATTCATTTTTGATCAGCGCTGCCTAGTTTGACCGGTTGGTCGAAGTTTGCGAGTGATTGTCAGCTGCCTCTGTTGAATGAACAGCCAATAGGAACGCTCTCTCTCTCTCTCAAATGACCTGTGATTGGCCAAAGTCTTCCATCAAGCCTGAAAACAGAGCCATGAGGAGGTGCAGAAATCTAGTTTTCTCTCAGAACACTTGAATTACAATATGCTGAAAGGTTATCATGGAATTTTTGCCCAATGTTGCCAAAATATTCTACCTAACCCCACTTTAATGTAGTTCAGTGCAATGTCACCCTATACAACAAAAACAAGTTTTTCTCTGTGTGTGCGTGTGTGTGGGCAAAATAAGCCCAGTAGTAATGAACCAATCTTCCAACACCCTTATCTTGACATTAGAGCTCAATCACGTGCAAGTGTGCACGTGTGATTACAAGGGTATGCACAACACACACACAGTACTTGTCACCCTCTGTGCTCTGGCGGGCCAGACGGAGGTCAGTAAAAGTCAAACTAGAACAAAAGCAGGTGGGAGAACCTGGTGAAGAGGGGTCACAGAGGAGAAAAGTAGTGAAGCAAGAAGAGAGGGCAGTGAGGACTATCATGAGATTCTTTTCAACCTTCAACCCCCCCTGCAAGACAAATCAATCATCCCCCCTCCTTCCCCTTCAGGCTCAATCTGTTTTTCTTCTCTGACAGTGGGTGCTTGTTCAACAACCCCTCCTCATCGTCCCCCGCCTCTCTTTACGCTGCCTTTTATTCTCCTAAGCTTGGGTGTCTTTACGGTGGCCCTGTTGCTCTCACTGATCCTCCCTCTCTTACTCTAAAAAATGTAAATTTTTCTATAAATGAGTACAGTGTGGCCAAGGGCAGTAATACATAATTCACAGTCAAATATACTTAATTTGCAAGGAAGCCATTTTTGCAAAAATAACAGTATATCACACACTCTGCTTCTCTCTTTGTGTCCATCCCCCTCCGCCCTCCATCCCTCCTCCCCTGCTCTCTCTGCACAGCCTGATGACATCATGAACAGCCGGTATAAACCCAGCCAGTAGGCTTGCAGCACAGCTTGTGGTGCTGACTACACTCTCTACCCCTTCTCTCATTCTGCTTTGCTTTGCAGCCTCACACACACCCTCTCTCACAGCCTTTCACAGCCTCAGGCCTCCACACCGCTGCAGAAATGGCAACCGCTTTCGTTGGCACATGGAACCTCAAAGAGAGCGTGAAATTTGATGACTACATGAAGAAGCTGGGTAAGTGTGTGTGTTTTGTGTGTGTGTGTGTGTACACATATGTATGCATGTGAGCGCGTGTACGCATGCGTGGGTTAACAGGAGAGGATGCAGTGCTGCATGTGAGCACATGTGAAAATGGGGCAAAGTAAAGAAGACTGTTTTTAAGGGCGTGTTTGGGTTTAACCTGTTTAAACTGCTGTTGGAAAAGTAAATATGATAAAGGGAGACAATGTAGGGGTAAATAAGGGAGGAACCAAGATGGAGAATAGAAAAAAAGAGAATCATGGGAGGAAAGAGATGTGAGAAAGAAAAAAGACAGGAGACGATGGGAACCAGAGGGGGAGGAAAAAAGAGGAAGAGTGGTTGACCGCATGGCCTAAGTGCTGGAAATGAGGGAGGGGCTCTCTTTTATGGAAAAACCACCCCCCACTGTGAGAAACTCTGAATGGCAACAAACTGGCATTCACACACTTGAGCATAATGTGGGTGACCTTCGCTGAAAGCTGCTCATTGTTAGAGGCCATGGGAGGGGTTGAATATTAAGATGGTCCCAACACCGAGGAGCTAATGGGACGAGAATGTACAGTGGGCTTTCAAAATATCTCACACACAGTTCGGTGTGTGTGTGTGATGGGGGCAGGTGCTCGGAAATTTACAACCATGAAGAATGAGGCCACTTGTGAGCGTGAGACAGAGTCATGCCTACTGACCTCAGAGCCACATCAACCTGCTTGCTCTAGTCACCATAGAAAAGAGTCAGTTCAACCTCTCACCCCAATAATCAATGAGGCGTACACACACACACACACACACACACACACACACACACACACACACACACACACACACACACACACACACACACACACAAAGTGACTTTTTGTTGTATTGATTTGTGGGAAAGGAGGTGTTTTAGCTCTTGGGATAAACCGAATCGTCAGCCTGGAAAAGAACAGATCATTTGGTAGAAAAGGGCGTGAGTCACTATTACCCAATGAAATAAACTCTCTTGATCCCTCACACACACACACACACACACCCTAAATGGAGAGCGATTAATCATTTGCACACATACATGTCCAGACAGGCAGTCAGGTCAGGACCCTGCAGTGTTTGAAGAACAAACTGCAAGTTTGGACAGCCTACAAATAGAGATTAGAGAGTGTGTTGGCTCAAGGAGACCCAAAGGACAAGTGCCCAGCTACTGCTTTGAACTTTTTAAAAAAATAGGGCACTTAATATTGTTGCTGGTAGTATGAATTTAATAGTTTCACCACTTATTGGATGGATTGCAATGAAATTTGGTGCACACATCTAGCGCCACCAGCACATCAAATCATTATCAGTTTGTTTGATCTCATTTGTTAAGCTTTACAGCCTCACAGAGCTGCTAGTGTGGCTGGAGGCTCTTAGTCTTGTTTATTATTTCATTGTATGCATCAAGGCAACAATATCCTCAGGGCTTTTCAAAGTCTGAGACTGTTGGCCTCCATTCAGACAAAGCTTTCACTCAATTCCTGGATGCCTCTGAGAGATCATGATGGTATTATTTGATCCCATAGAGACTCAACAACTGAGCCAAGATAGCTAACCCATTTGTGCCCAAAGACTATATTTAGTATAAGGAAAAATTACACAACATTTGTTCTGATTGGTCAAAAGTCTTGAAATTTGGTACAGACATACTTTGGACAAGTATCTAACAGTGCAACATTACAATTTTTAGATCACATGAAAAATCACTTTTTTTAAAAGTCAAAGTCAGGATTTTTAAAATGAGGAAAAACACAATCATTGGGTTTTCCACATAAAATATTTTCTTTACACTGCATATGTGTGTATATGTTTGATATTTTAATCATGCTTTTTTATTGTGTCCTTAAAAAAAAGACCAAAACAACCTAAACCACAAAATATAAAATAACATGTACATATAACATATAGTAACTGTAAATTGAAAAACAAACTATTCAAAAACAAAGTGGAGAAAAAAAGGTAATGATAATAATATAAAACAACAATAATACAAAAATATACAAATAAATACAAATTATAAAATAAAAAGTATAATTTTTTTTCCCTTCAAATTTATCAATAAAAATAAATAATTTGATTGTGCTCCTTGTAGTTTCTGAGATCCAGACATTTTCCTATCATACTATATCTAGTCTTTGGGCACATGGAACAACTGTTTTTTCCTAAAATATAATAGTTTATTGCAAAAGCAGTAGTCCCATCATGTGCTCAAATACTAGATATAGCATGATAAGAAAAACTAACTTTTCTGCCAAACAGTTTGACCCATTTTAAAAATGTCTTCACATTTGTGCTAAAGCAAGCCCAGAGAACACTTCCACTAAAGGAAAAAATTAAGTTGTGGGTTAATATTGCTGTTTGGCATAACTTCTGACTACAGCAAATATGCAAAAGGAGGTCTATCCTAAGGCATTTATTAATGTCTGACTCTGGGAACGTTGGAAAAACAGTCAAATTCCCCAAAAGTGCTGCATCTTTAAAGTACCTCTTCAACCAAATCACACAGGCTAGTCTATATGATCTTCTTTTCATAACTTATATAATAATTTTTCTCTTTCATTCACTGAGCCTCCCCTGAAAAGCCCGCCTCACACTTTTAGCACCCTATATACTCTATATTATACTATATCATCCCCCAGAACAGTAACATATCCCATGTGTTTTCTGCAGGTGTGAACTTTGCTGTACGTCAGATGGGATGTCTGACCAAGCCCACCACCATCATCTCAGTGGACGGCGACATGGTGACGGTGAAGACCCAGAGCACCCTTAAGAACACGGAGCTCTCCTTCAAGCTGGGAGAAGAGTTTGACGAGACCACCGCCGATGACAGGAAAGTTAAGGTGAGAGGTCAAAGGTCAGGGTGCTCACTCAAGAGCAAAACCGTACTTTAACAAAGTGATTTTTGATAAAGAGTCTTTAAGTGGCTCTCTGTGAAACCCACTATACACCTAAAAATGCTGAAGTATCCATAAAAATATAATTATAGATAATTACAGTCATGAGGATGATTGACTGCTAGTTATTCTTGTTATGGATGTGAACAGGAGGAGATGGGTCTGAGAGGTCAGGGGTGAGAGGTGAGGGTCAGAGAAGATGGATTGGTCATAATTTGAGACCTAATACACAGCAACCTTGCCTTATTCTAATTTAGAGGGTAGAGGGGAATTAACTGTGGTTTAGGGGTACAGTAGGGTTTAAAGTGGTCATATTGGGACTACGGAGAAGAAAAAAAATGAGCAGATGAAGCTTTGCTTGTCGGAGCCACAGACGGGAAACATCCTTATTTGCGGCTCATTGTGAGTGAAATATTTTCTCAGTGTGATTCAAAACTCTAAGACACAAAATGGGCAAAAAAAACTGCAAAAATAACTTTTTTTTGCTTGTATTAAAGTAGCCTATCAAAAGTACAAGCAGCATGTTTGATTGTTACGTTTATTATTGACTCATTATTACCGATGTTTTCAAGTGACCCTGTTTATTTTGAGAGAACAAATAACACCTTCTTCCTTTTACAAACAAAAATATAAATTTACAAGCAATAAAAATGCACCCTCTGGGACTTGGTCTGGTATGACCAGGAGCTTAAGGTGGCTAATGTTAGCTAACGTTTGCAAACTTTAGATGTTGCTGTGGGCTATAACTGACATTGAATCAGTTTACTGACTTTGAGTTTACTGACCTCACAACTCTTCTCCATTTATGCTAAAGTTACGCTACGTTTTTATCCATAGAAATGGAATAGGAGTAGAACAGACATTCCCATTCAAATCAATGTAGCAGGATGGTCAGAGCAGCGGCCATTTTTATGTGTACCCTTGCCATTGCGTATAAACTTTCGTATAAACTAAACCGACTTACGGCAAGTCGCGTACTCACTGAAACAAGCAGTGGAGTAGTAACTAATAACAGAGAGCCAAAGTAAATGAGTAAAAGAGGTCGCAGAGCTAATTTTAACTACTTTATAGACCTATTGTTTGGTAGATTAATTTGTAACTATGCACAATATTTTACTAGACCATCATATATTTTACATGTGAAAACGTAATCTACAAGTTAGGCTAGCTATATCCGTCAATTAAATGTAAAAATACAGCATTTGCCTCTGAAAAGTAGTGAAGTAGAAGTATAAAGTAACATAAAATAGAAACACTCAAAGCATGTACCTCAAAATTGTAGCTACATAAATACATGTACTTAGTTACATTCAATGGACCGAAACATTCATTCATGCTTAATATGATCTTGTACGTTTGGGTGTAATAAACTCCCTGTGTTTGTCTCTCTGCTTGCTGCAGTCCATTGTAACAATAGAAGATGGGAAGTTGGTGCACGTACAGAAGTGGAACGGCTTGGAGACCAGTCTGGTCAGGACCGTCACCGGCAACGACCTCACGCTGGTCAGTGCTCACACAAAATTCGTACATTCAACAATACGTGTGCGTTCGTTGTAATTCAACCGTCTTTCTCTCTCCATCACAGACACTTACAATGGATGAAGTTGTTTCCACACGTCACTACGTGAAGGCAGACTGAAACCTCCCTTCAGCATCTACTTGCGTCAGCTAAAGCCCTGCTCCCCCAAACTCCTCAACCCAGGCAAAGCAAACCCCTCGTATGGCTTCTGCAGATTCCCCTCAATGTCCCTTCATACTGTACGCTCAGTATTAATGTTACTGCTGACTGTGACCTCCCTGTTCTTTTCTTTATACTGTTGTTCCTCTTACTGTAAGAAACACTGAATAAATTCCAATGATTTGTTGTTGTTTTTTTTTTCTCTAAAAATCCAGTTGTGCATAATTTCTTTTCTTTTTTTAAAAAAAACGTGTTATGCACTGTGCCTATGATAAACCTGGAAAAGTGTTTGAATTTGAAAGTTTCTACATTGAGACCTGAAAAAATACATAAAGCGTCTATACAAACAATAAAAATGCTCCGGGTTGTTTTTTTTTTTTCTTAAGATGTTTAATGTTCGTATATGGCGGTTGTTAGGTCCAGGTACAGGACGTTTACTCAACTGGGACTGAAATGAGCAAATTTTCTTTAGAGAAATTTCACATTATTCTCATTTATTGTGGAATATTAGTAATAAAGTGTCATGTAAATTAATGTCTGGGCAGCTGCGATCAGTCTGAGTGAAAACAGCAGAGCTAAAGAGTTCAGTAGGGCAACACAGTTGTACAAGTATGAATAATGTGACCAGAGTTTCCATCACAGCTGGTTTCACTCAGGGTCTCAGTTAATAATAGCACCTCAACAGCTCCAGCTCCTGTGTGTGTACATAGAAGTGTGTATCGTGTTCTTGCCCTGGCTAGGTGAGAGGAAAGTTTTGTTAAGGCTTGTAGGTGTGTGGGTACTTTTATGTTCAGTATTTATACATTTGGTGTGCGTGTGTGCTTTCTAAATTCAGATCATTCCCTTCCACGATAGATTGATGTCATCATGTGCTTGCGACAGACTGCCAACTAGAGGCAGGGTTAAGGGGTGAAAGGACCCGGGACGATCTCCTTCTACCTCCAAGTTACCTAGATGTCACAAGAAAGGGTGAGCCATACACAATGCAAAATAGAGATTTGAGTATAGCGTTCTTGTGTCATATACACAGTTATACTGTAACAATATCCACATTTCTGTTTAGGAAGAAAAATACACAGAAAGCATGCCAGCAGAACATATAAATAGCTAAAAGTAATCCAGTTTCTGAGACTTGTTGTATGGAAGACCAAACCTGAACATTGTTAATGCCAGGATTACTAGGGGTGTAAGAAAATATCGATTCACATGAATATCACAATATTGTGTTTTGATACTGTCTCGATTATCAAAAACACTTGTTTTTTAATGAACATCTTAAAAATCCGACGGGCCGGATCAGCATTAAAGCTAGAGTGAATTTATTGGCAATGTATCGCCTTGCTATGATATATCACAATATTTTGAATCGTAGCCGCTGTATCATGATACGTATCGTATCTGCAGATTCTTGCCAATTCACAGCCCTAAGGATTACTATGTCTTGTATGGTTTCACACGTGCAGCCAGTGTGAAAGAATAATCAGCTGTGAAATACCACTAAACATTTCCATGAAGGCCGACCTATCTACAGAAGGATTATGATGGAACGGTACTTGAGACCATTAGAAATGTTGAAAATGGTTGATATTAAAGACCAAAAATCAAATTATTTTTTTACATATAAATCAGTATGGTTGGAAATTATAACATGTTAGAATGCTAACATGGTGAATTGGGTAAATATATCTGCTAAACATGCTACCATTAGCATTTAGTGTAGCCTCACAGAGCTGCTAGCATGACTGTCTTATTTTGGGTCAAACTTCATCAAACAAATGAATTCAAATGAGAATTCATCAGGTGACAGTTTAAATCATGTCTTGATTTTATAAACCAGGTTCTTTAAGGATGCTCTTTTCTTTTCCAAATCTTTCCAACACAGTGTGCAAAGATTAACTAGATAAATGGGTTATTCTCTTATGGTAGCAGAAATGTTACACATTTCAATGATGTCCTGTACGGTGGGAAAACAACCTCCAGATATCCTCAAGGTCAAATCAAACATTGTATACAAATTGAGCAAATATGTAAAGTAGAGTTTACTTTTTAACTGTTTATGTTGACTCATTGTTGCATTCAAATGATATGCAAAAACACAACGCCAGCTCACAAATCTTTATTGTGAAAGCTTGAGATCATTTAACTAGTCCAATAAAGTTCATCTTGTACATCTGTCTGGCGCAAATAAGAGAAAGGAAACCGTAGGAAAACAGAGAGGAGTCTTGAGACCGACTGAACTGGAGTTGCGTCAAATCACTGCAGCTGGAAACAATCTCTCCACAAGTGGAAGGTTTGAGACGAGGTCAAAACAGCACAAAAAAAACAAGACTCAGATTCCTTAAAACTGCCTTATCTTGTCTTACATTGTCAGGGGGTTATCTAACAAAAGCAACCCTGTCAACTTTTTGCAACTTTGACTTTATGGGACATAACCTGTTGTTTAAATACCTCAGCTCAGTCCACGCCTGAGACAAAATAACCCCAGGGTGTACCTGACCCGACCTGAGAGTTTCTGTTGTGTGTTTTGGTCCCTCATGGACTCACTTTAACAGCAACATCACGAGTTTAAGGTCCAAGAACAAAGACATCAAGAGACTTTTTTTTATCTTCACAAATAAAAACACCTTTAATGGAGTTAACAGCTGACATGCAGGAAGGGGGGGGTTGTGTGTACTGCAAGCAGTCCCAAAATACATGTACACAAATGGACAATAAGTGGCAGACAACTTCAGGATATCATAACAGCTTCAAGTTCCTTTCATGCTCACTTGTGCTACACTACACGTCCTGTTTGTCTTTACTACTTCCTGTCTGCGTGTGTGTGTGGATTATTTGAAGGGTTTTCATGTTGGACCCCCCCGTGATTCAGCTTTACCGTCTCCTTGTCGGCGTAATGGAACCGGATAGCTGTAAAACAATATCTTGATTCCAAGAGGGATATCCATTCACTGCCTTATTGGTTACACCTATTGGGTTACATACAGTATGATGTGTAAACGCCTCCCTCTGAGGGGGAGCCTGAGGTTACTTTAGGACAAGTGGGCCTTGTCACCTGATTTTTGTGTTTGCAGCGCTTTCTCTCTTGACGTATTGTGATTATTTAAACTTGACAGAAAGTCTGAATGTGTTTCCAATAGCATGGAGAGACAGTAAGGAAAACTTAACTTAAATGGATGAAGGTTTCTATAATGAGCTGTCAGTGGCAAGATTATTGTCTGTCACTTGGTCTGCCAACCACTTCCCCTTTTGTGTCTGTCTGAAAGCTGCAGTGTGAGTGTCTAGAGCTGTCTCAGCTGTGTTTGTGTGATCTGTGTTTCTTGTGTTTCTTCTTCTTTTTGTCCTCTTTGTCGTGAGTGTGCTCGTGGCGCCTCTTCTTGGATTTGCACTCGCCACTGCTGCTGCTGCTGCTGTCGCTCTCCGACTCCTTCCTCTCCCTCTTCCTCTTCTTCTTCATTTTCTTCTCCTGGAGGATGAACATACAAGAGAAACATTTTGTGTTGTGCAGCAACGACAATGCAGAAATACGTAGGAAGCAGAGACACCAGTTTCAATACCTCAAAACCCAACCACTAAACAGTTAGTCAATACACTTTCGGACAGTTCTCATGAAGCTGCCTTGTATCTCTCAGTGTGAGCAGCTGCACACACAAAGACGTGTGGGTTTTTGCATCAGATGACTCATAGCTGAGAGACAAAAGGGAAATGTGGAGGAGAGCTAAAAAAAGGAAGTGATATGGCAGTGATAGGACATTAACTGCCTCATATTGACCTTCTTTTTCTTCTTCTTTTTGTCTGAGTCTTGCTGTGGTGCAACTGCGGGGGTCTGCTGCTGTTGCTGCCGTGGCTCTTCATCCTCCTCTTCAGGCAACAGAGCGTACTGCAAGCCCGGAGCAGAGAAACAGTCCTTTGTGAAGTGACCTGAAAAGAGTAAGGATTCATTAAAAATGCAGCACAAATTTAAAGTAATTTCCAAGCAAATTTCCCAGTAGAAAGTTGTAGGAAAGAAATAAAATCTCTGCGTTTTGTTCTTTTAAGATATGACTGTTGTTTCGTTCACGCCGTCGTACCCTTGCAGCCGCACTTTGAGCATGTTGTGTTGAGTACAGCCTCCAGTGTGATCCTGTTTCCTGTGTGATCTCTAAACTGCTTACGTCGCCTCGCATCCTGCCTGCAAATCACACACAGATGATAATAACACACACTTGTCCATGCGGAGACAAACACACACATATATATATAACAAAATAAAACGGTAATCACTCACTCTGCATTAACATTGTTGGGGTCCAAGTCCTGCCCCGTTCCCTGATTGACGGCTTTCATTGAGAAGGACAACTTCACCTTCTCACCCTGAATCTGAGAAACGGGGGACAGAGCTGCAGTCATCTTGCTCACTTCACTGACACAGCATGGTGTGTGTGTGTGTGTTGTTACCTCTCTCCCAATGACTTTAATCCACACCTTTTCCCCCATATCGACAATCTCTGAGGCATTCTCAACCCGCGAGGCTGACATCTCACTCACATGCACCAGGCCTGTATGTGCAAGTGAAAAATGTAGATATCAATCTAAAAAATACATGAAACGCTGAGCAGATATTGCTTTCAAAGGATTTCGACACGCAAATATGACTTTGTTTTGCTGATGATGAAATACATGCCTTCATTTCATCAAGACTCAAAGATTCAAACATTGTATTTTCTGGCCATTAGAAATCTTTAAGACAAACAACACATTGCGTCCATTCTGAACTCCCTTCACTGACTTACAATTTAAACCAGTTCTTCTTTGTTGCATTTAAAAAAAGATAAATCACTTTGTCAGGATTTGAACACCATGGTTCAATGCAAAATTTAACCCTGTAAACTTTGCTCATTTTGCCCTCTAGTGGTGAAAATGAGCAGCAGATATTCAGTTTGACATGCAGGACAACTGTGCCACAACAAATCATAATCAAAAAAGAAATCCATTAGTAAATATAGATCATAAAGATGATGTTATAGCCAGTTTTGTTTTTTGTTTTAGTCAAAATAATATTGGCACCTAATGGTGACCTCTGTAGGCCATAGAACATTATAGGACTACAATTCCCACAGGGCTCCAGCCAATTAATAGAGTCAGGTGTGGGCAATTTGAGGCTGAAAAAGCCGACAGAGACAGTTCTCAACCGTTTAATATAAAAACTATTTAAGTTTGCTTATCATTTGTTTTTATTTGGTTTTGATTGTTGTAATGGGTGTTGGAACAACCTTGATTTTTTTTTTTATTAACCGCACAAGCAATGCAACATCAAGCCAGCCTGACGAGCCAAGCAAGTCACCACAACCGTAAGTAAAGCAAGCCAAATAACTTGAAAGATAACGTGTTGGAATTTGAAATGTCTATAACTACAAGGCGTCTAAAGTAAAGCTGCAACGATTAATCAATTAGCTGTCAACTATTAAATTAATCGCAAACTATTTTGATAATTGATTAATAGGTTTGAGTCATTTTTTAAGAAAAAAAAGGTCTAAACTCTCTGATTCCAGCTTCTTAAATGTGAATATTTTTGGTTTCTTTACTCCTCTATGACAGTAAACTTTTTAAGACATTTTTCACCATTTTCTGGCCTTTTAATAGACAAAACAACCAATCGATTAATCAAGAAAATAATAAACAATGAAAATAATCATAAATTGCAGCCCTAGTTTTAAGTGGCTTTTAGAAAGCAAGTAGAAGTAAGCCACGACAGATTACATCCCACTTCATCAATCTGTTCCACTTCTTAAAAATCCTGGCCTAGCACAAACTCCTCCTGCACAACTTTTACTAGGAAGTCATAGAACTCAAACTAGGTGACTGTGCTAACATATAAAAAGTAAGTAAACATTAAAACATTGGCTTGCCCTGTGTATATGTTATATGCTGTGTCATGCCCAAAGATTGCAGGATGATGGCTATCTTACAGAACTAATAATCATCCAACTGCTTCTTGCAATCAGAGAAGGAATTCTGTGGAAATGTTGAAATCCAACTCCAGTAGCATCATGTTGCGTCGGCGCCCTGTGGTCTCTTCTCCAAACTCTCACTGAGACAGCACTGTCATACACTGAAACAGACACTATGCACTATACTTTGGGAAAGAGGGCTGCCTCTTGGTTCCTGCATTATCTGCACTCTCTCTGCATTACTTCTGGCAAAGTCCCATCTCTGATGCAGTGGTTTTACCTGGCAGTGGATGCAGCTGTTTGACTTTGCATCTTTCTGCCACTGCATGTTTCTCTGCTTTATGATTTCTTATAAATGTCCATGTTACTGTAGATTTAACTGTTTTCACCCTTTGCAAGCTCTACAATATTTCCCTAATTAGGTTTTCTATTTGTTATTGTGTTGTAGCTCTGCTACTTACTCTTCTGCACTTTTATAGCACTATTTCTTCATATTATTGTGATTAATTGTGACCTCTGATCTTTGTAAATGTTTACAATAAAAGTCTATAGAGATAAATAAACTTTTTGCCAACCTTCCTTCTTGTATCCTGGCAGTCTGACAAAGGCTCCGTAGGTCTGCACAGAGACCACCTCTCCCTTGGAAATGCTGTGTATTGGAGGCAGGCCATCCAGTCCAGCAGGCTCTTGTGCCGGGCCATCACTGTCAGACATCGTCTCAGCCGAGGTGGACCGCAGGTATCAATAAGTGGATCTAGAAGATTGATAATGAAATATATTTCATCATTTGTAGCATCATAAAATAGAAGAGAATGTTCTTTTTTCAAGATTGACATCTAACGTTGTTTTTGTCCATATATGTAATCCTGTAGATTAATCAAAAAATCAAGTGTTTGGGTGCAAAAGTTACAGAAAACACACACCAACGTCTTCTTTAAGGAAAAAAACTAATCAAGAATTTTCATACAAGAGGTCTTCAACATTGTTAGTAGGGCTGTCAATCAATAAAAATATTATTATTATTAATCGTTTTTTATCTGTTCAAAATATACCTTAAAAGGGAGATTTGTCAAGTATTTAATACTCTTATCAACTTGGAAATGGGCAAATATGCTGCTTTATGCAAATGTATGTATATTATATTACAATATTGATTTGATATAGTAAATACTCTATTCCAGTGCATCTGTCCAATTAGTCCATTCCTTCCAATTTAACTGAACTAATAAACTTATGGTATAACCTCTTAGAAGAATAACCAGCTTCTAAGAGGTTATAAAAGGAGGAATGGCATTAAATATGGTTTGAAATGCACGCAGTGTAATATAAACACTGTACTTAGTTATAAAGTCTTCACAACTTTATAATCTGTAATATTTATAAATTGTTAAAAAAAAATACACATTGCATAATATTACATGGTTCAAAATGGTTTGAGGGTTATATAGAGAAAAATCTTAAACATGATATGCTGATTTGTTTTTATAATTTTTTACTATTCATTTTCTTTGTCTAACATGTAAGTAACATGTACATGAAAAATTGTGGATATAGAAGCAGAATAATAGTTTAAGTTACTTTTAAAAAAATATTTAATTTTCTGTGATTAACAATTAAATCCCTCTTTGAAATGTAACATTAGAAACATTTAACATCTTCTCTCGTCCTCAGTATTTTCCTTGTTTAGATGCTGCTCAGTTCTCCCACATAGGGATATAATATAGCTGAGTAATACAGTATGAGATTCAGAGAGTTAAAAATGTGTGCAGAGGAAATTGGTTATGATAAAAGCTGCTGTAGGCTAAGTTAGTAGACCACTTACACACGCAAAAACTGACAATAACCTGATATTTTCAGGTGGAATTTCATTCATTCATTTCATTCTCACTGTGCAATATAATTTTCCACTTGTGCAATTTTGTTAACAGTCTGTTTAATGTCAATACTGTATATACTGCTCCTATTTTTATACTTCCTTCTATTTAAATGGTTCATATTTTGTTACACTTTGTTTAGCTTTTTTTTTTTTACTGTGTTAGCTGATGCATCATCTGCATTTTTTTGCACTAACCCCTTTGCTGCTTTACACTGCAAATTTCCCCACTGCGGGACTAATAAAGGAATATCTTATCTTATGTTAACTTTGCATCTCCTGCAACAGAGCAGCTTAGTTTGAATAGTAGCATTGAGGCTAACAATAGCTATCTAATGATGCATTGTCCTGTAGCTAACTAACCTGGTTAATCCGACAAACATAAATATGATAATTAATCCGTACGTGAAGTATGAAGCATAATCTAAAAGGATAAAGTGCACAACGTAGCGCGGATTTAGGAGAAAATAAAGAAATAAAACAGTGTTACCTTTCGTAGCAGAGCTGGTTCAGTTCTACATCCGGGGCACATCAGTTCAACAACAAGCCTGATGGACCAATCAGAGCAGTCAGCTCAGGCCTCGACCAATCAGCGCAGACGGTGCAGGCCGCGACCAATCAGACGCCTCATAGCAACCGGAAGTACTTCTTCTGTTCCTCGTTGGTGCTCCGTCGCTCAACGTCTCTCCATG
>CAKALG010012811.1:1228-16739 GCA_916700815.1 Helicolenus hilgendorfi
CGCATGCTCGCTAACGTTACGGGCCGTCGGGCTTGCACCGGCTAACAGAAGCCTGTCTCGTCTCTTCACCCCAAAATACACATGAACTTTCTAGTAAACAAACACAAAGTGCGTCCTTGTGAGTGACAGGTCACTACCACGGCTTTGTCCGGTCTGGGTGTTTTCGTCTTCGAACTTTAACCCTTTCACAGTGTGTTTTCAGTTCATGAAAGTTAATCGTAATATTTTGGGCGACAGCCAAAATGCCGAACTCAAGGCTTTAAAACCGTAGTCCACAAACCAATGGGTGATGTCAAGGTGACTACCGCCACTTCTTATATACAGTCTACGGTTATAACATTGTCATTATGAGCATGTTAGCATGTTAATATAAGCGTTTTGTTCAAAGCACGGCTGTGGCTAAATACCACCTCACAGTGCTGCTGGTCTTGTTATTTTTTTACCACCTTTTCCCTTTATTTTTCTCCCCCACCGTTTCCCTTTTTCAGCCTTTCTCCCGCTTCTTGCTAATTAATAATTGAAGCTCATTTCAAGCATTCCATCTTTGGAAAAATATCTGGTCCTCTGAGACTTCATATCCCCCCCCATTCATTTATTCATATCCAGCACATTTTTTTTCATCACTTGGTATTTTTATCCATGTGTGCTTCTAAATGTTAAGAAAGAAGGACTTAAGGGAAAAAAACAAAGGATATAAAGAAAAGGCGTCTTTTAATGCCTTAATATATCACAGTTTGTAAGGCAGCTGGACAGATCTTTGAAATCACATTTACATGAACATTACAGTGCTGTGATACATGATGGTGTTATCATCACACCTTTGTCGTTCCAGGATAGCTTTTGAGTCTAACCTAGCCTGAGTGATGGGAGAAGATGAAATTACTGTCAATGCCAACCTTAGCCTCCCACACCGTCCACAGCAGTGACTGTCAGCTGGTTTGGTTTAGGATGATTTATAGACGGGACGCAGAAGGAGTTCCCGCCACTCCTACAGTGCGGATGATACGGACACACTGGAAATATGTATAAAATTACTGCAATCACACTACCAGAGAGAATCTCCCTCGAGTGGCAGGAGAAGATGAAATTACTGTAAACAGCAACTTCCCACATCATCCATTTGCCTACCACAGCAGGGACTGACAGCCAGTTGGGTTTGATGAGCCACTGAATGCTCTAGTTCTGCTGGTCAGAACGAAGCTCTCCTGCCTGTCTTTCTGTTGCCGCCCCATGAGTCACTCTCTCCTCTCTCTGAAGTGCCCCTGGGGCCCATGGAGGGTATATCTCTCCTCTTTTAAGTCTTACCTCCATCCGAGGTGTCTATGGGCCACTAGTCGCTGTTCCTGTGTGCACTTAAGATAGCACAGTCCAGCCGAGCGCTCTGGATATCGCTTCTGCAGCGGTAGGGACGAGTTCTTCCAGTGCTTTATCATGTATGACCGTTTTAACACCGTCTCCACTTGCCTTTATCTGACACGCTGGTATGGGCTGAACCATCAGGGTCACGCTGAAGCCTGTGTGCCTGTACTGTATGCTAAGTGCCAGTGTGGGTTGCTGCTTTTCTAGTTGGGTCAATAAGATAAAACAACAGTATCAGTGTAAAGCTCTATCTCTTATATAACCAACTGTTTAATGTGTTGGTCTTCTTTCCCGTTGAGCAGAAGGACCAACACATGAAAATCCTGGAAGTCCACTGAAAAACGAATCATAATTGGATAATAATTCACAGTGTTTTGGCAGCCGGCGCACTGTGTTGACAGGATTATTGACCTCATCCATAGAGAATCACTGTGACTGAAATAAAAGGCTTTTCTCCAGTGAGGAAAGTCCTTCCTGTGCCAGTGCCTCTCCTGGTCTCTCTCCCTGTTTGCACATTGCTGGCAGTGTGCTCTTAAAGGAGCACATTTAATAATGCAGCCAGCCAGTGTTTCTGTGCTCCTTATTGGGATTGAAGTGTAAAGCTGCATATGCATGCATAGGGTGATGTTAATAGGGAGCTTTGTGGTTGGCACCACTGTGTTCCGCTTCTAAATGCCGCCCAAACCCCCCTGAGCCTCCCACTTATCGTATGCTGAAAAGGCTGCTTGGAGTCGCACTAGGGATGGAGTTCGCCTTAAATGCCTCCTGCTGTACTATAACCTCGGCATCTCTGCAGGACACTGAGGGAGCTCACTGCAACCCTGCAGAGCGGATTAAATGAAAATACTAGAAATATGGATTCAAATACAGCAATTGACTCGGAGAGGATTTCCATATCGGATAAAGTTTCCATTAAAAGTCTTATGGTTGATGTGTAATAGCATCAGCGAGGAAACTGGTGCTCAGTTAAGCTGTTGTTGATGATGCTAATTAAGAATAAACTCTTGTGTCATCATGCACAGTAAATACTAATGGGTTATTGGAACCGGCTCTGACATTAGTGTGTTAAAAAGCTGCTGGTCCTCGGTTCCTTGGGGTGACACTCTGACAGTCTGACAGCAGTGACTCGCTGGGCAAACTGGAGCCCTGCAGTAGTGCTGACACACTGAATTAGTAAAAAATAGGATGTAAAAAGAGAGCAAGCTATTACAGTCACACATGGTTTTGTCACACGTTTTAAATAGATGCATTCACAGTAACAGAGATAATAATTAGATACCTACACTGCACTTACCTTAAAGGGATAGTTCGGGTGTTTTGTAGTGGGGTTGTATGAGGTGCTTATTCATAGTCAGTGTTTTACCTACAGTAGATGACGGTCAACACACCCCCAGCTTGGAGAAGCAGACAGTAATACGGAAGTATTTAATACTCTTATCAACATGGGAGTGAGCAAATACACTTGCTTTATGCAAATGTATGTATATACAGTATGTATTATTGGAAATCAATTAACAACACAAAACAATGACAAATATTGTCCAGAAACCCTCACAGGTACTGCATTTAGCATAAAAAATATGCTATAATCATAACACAGCAAACTGCGGCCCAACAGGCAACAACAGCTGTCAGTGTGTCAGTGTGCTGACTTGACTATGACTTGCCCCAAACTGCATGTGATTATCATAAAGTGGGCATGTCTGTAAAGGGGAGACTCGTGGGTACCCATAGAACCAATTTTCATTCACATATCTTGAGGTTAAAGGTCAAGGGACCCCTTTGAAAATGGCCATGGCAGTTTTTCCTTGGCAAAATTAGCGTTATTTACCCACCTTTCCGACGAGCTAGTATGACATGGTTGGTACCAATGGATTCCTTAGGTTTTTCTAGTTTCATATGATACCAGTATCTTCACTCTAGCTTTAAAACTGAGACAACCTAAAAATTGCTAGTTGTGATATTCCGTTAAAGAAATTAATGTCGTTAAAACGAATTCGCGTTAACGTGTTATTATCGCGTTAACTTTGACAGCCCTAATGGATACAACGGCTTCAATTCCCCGTCGGAAAAGGCTGTCTGACGGCAAGGTGAAATGGTGTAAATATTGTTAATATAGTGTACACTTAAGCTGGAAAAGGTGTGGACGGTGGACTTTTTGTACTACTAATACTACTTATAACTCTTGTCTGTTTCTCCAAACTGGGGGCATGTCGACCGTCATCTACTGCAGGTAATACACTGACTATGGATAAGTACCTCATACAACCCCACTTAAACACGCAAACTATCTCTTTACGTTCCCACCAGGAGGGAATCAATACAAGAAGAGCAAAGTGATTAAAGCAAAGTTAACAATAGGAAACATTAAACAAAAGTTGAAAGATCATAGTAATGAGAAAGGAGAAGAAAGTAGTAAAAGCCACAATATCCCTGATGACACTACATACTCTTCATAAGTGTAGCCTGAGGACTTCAGGTCGAACTCATAAAGTCAGCAGTGTATGGAGTTGGCCAGACTGAGCCATGCTAGGTCGGGAATGATGTCAAACAGGGAATATGGAGAAGACAATAGAAACCACTGAGACATGTATGACCCCGACAGGAGACATCTGCTGAGTAGATTCTGTTTAAAAAGTTGGATTAAGCCCAGGAGGCAGTCAATTAAAATTACATCATCAACTGTGCTGAATGCTGCTGCACAGCTTCAAGTGAACAGTAACAAACAAAACAAACAGCATAAATACTTTCCAGGAACGAGCTTCTTAGTAAAGAATACCAATAACTTTAAAAAAATTTCAGGGAACATTATGAAAAGTGTTGCTGGAGGAGTATCAATATGATCAGTAACCTGGAGCTATGATTTTAGGTTAAAGACGTGTGCCATTTATCTATAGTTATCTATAACCCTTTTCTAATACATGCCTTTCATAATATCAAAACATATTTACTGAAGGTTTACTTTGTAATTGTATTAAGCTTTTCTGCCCCCATTTATTTATTTTTTTACGGCCGTTGTTGCGTCATTAAGCCGCGGAGATGGATTAACTTTGTGAACTGATCTAGTTTTCAAGGGTGCAGTAGCATCCAAGGCTGATGAGCACAGGTCATTAAAGTGGCTAACCAAATCATTTGTGCGTGCAGGGGATGCTCAGAACGAGCCCTAAGTCTGCTTTTACTCAATTCGGCTGATGAAAATTTAATAGCTGATTGAGCATTAAGGGTGCAGGAGCAGATGGTTCATTTGTCCTGCAAAGTAACAACTTTAAAAGGAGCATTAAAAGAAACACTGTGAATGATCCTCAGTGGAGAGTTTTCACATTTAGTGAAAACTAACTGACACAAGCTTCAGATACAAGCCTGCATCTCACTGCAGTGCCATGTTATTTTCACAATTTGACCCTCTGGAATCTGCTCGGCTCTTCCTCTTTTACAACTCCGCTTTCTTCGTGCTTCAATTTCAGCTGCAACGTTAATGCTGACTTGTTCAAACCTCCGGGGATCTTGTCTAGAAGCGCTCCTCCCCATGTCCCATTTTCACTCCGACTACACTGCTAATCAAAGAAAAGGAGTGTTTTGTCACTGCTGACAGTTTCTTTTTGTTGATGGTACATTTTATCCTCGAGTTGGCAGGCCAGCCGGTGATGAGAATGTCCTCAATATGCTGAATACAGCCGCTGAAGTATGGTTTCTCTGATGAAGAAAGGCTGCGCGCCACTTGCCCGATTACAAGATATGTCATATTTTAATCTTTGAATGCCTCATTAGACCGCTCTCTCTCTCTCTCTGTCTCTACTCTAACTAAAAGAAGATCTCAGAGAATGAAAAATAACAGAAGAATCTGGTCTCAGTCATTCACACATGACATTCAAATGGCTTTTAATTACCTCTGACAAAGAGCATAATACAGCAGAGCTTGTCACACAATGAGGACTGTAAATTAAATACCCTGAACAACCTTACCAATGTACGGTAATCGCAGCACCATCTGCCATCACTACCGTTTGTATTGTTTACAGACACATCTGATAGGTTGATAGATAACAATGATTTCCCCTTAAAATAGGAGGTCTGACTCAGATGAGCGGGAGACGGACAAAGAGGGACAGAGTGTCATCTGTGCGCTGTTGAACCACAGGTAATGATGGAGTGTCTGTTGCTGGAGTGGTGTGACTCCCTGTAATTGTCTCTGGGTTGAGGCTGAAGCAGGGATGAGTCACCCAGGCCCCAAATGTTAATCACCATGGCCAGCTAGTCTGACTAAACAGCCCTCAGAGGAGAGACCAGACCATTTGGCCTCGCTCCAGAGCGTGGACCTGCACCCCCAAACCACATCCCCAACCTGAGTTCAGTTCAGACCACCCTGTCGCTTTGCCTCTTGGGGTTTCTCAAGTTAAGTTGTACACTGTCACTACGACTCCCCAACCTTTAGATATTAATTGGACAAATGACTGAAATGTCCTTGTGTGTTTGTCTGCTTTAGTCACAGCCGCAGTCATAAAGCAGCCCATTCGTCAAGAGTGACAGTGTTATCCTCTGGTGCGCAGGGAGATTTCATACTGAATTTGTGACGTTATGGAGGCTGGACTGTTTGACATTATTATGTGAGTGAGTTAGATAATCAGTGGCAGATTTTCCTCTTTCTTCCTCCTCGGCTTGAAAATAATAGAAATGTCCTTGTGGAAGACCTTGCTGTGTGCCGACTCCCATTTCCACTCCAATTGCTCTGTCGATAACTCATACGGCAGAGGCCAAATCCATAGCAAAGCCGTGATTACTTTCATCAAACTAAGTGAGAGGAAAACCTCAGTGAGGGAGTTATACCGAACCTTGACTCAGGTATTTTTGAGCTTGGCTTGATGAATGTTGAACCTGCGCTTAAAAGTGCTCTTTATGATATCCAGAGTATTAATATAGCAGCAAACAACTATTAGCTATGTAAAGATATTGTTGAGTAAGAGAATTAAGTTCCTCTGTGGGTGTTGTAATCCGAGCTTCTCTGCGCTTTGTTGACATCTGTGCTTTTAGTGCGCGTTTGAGTAGCGTTCCCCACTGGCTAGCTCACGACCGCTGCTCTGTAGTGCTCTCATACGCCGGTTACAGCTGATAACTACAAAAATTCCATAATAACCTTTCAGTATATTGTAATTCAAGTGTTCTGAGAGAAAACTAGACTTCTGCACCTCCTCATGGCTCTGTTTTCAGGCTTTAGAAAATCTAGCCCGTGACGGAAGACTTTGACCAATCACAGGTCATTTAAGAGAGAGAGAGCGTTCCTATTGGCTGTTCATTCAACGGAGGCAGCTGTCAATCACTTGCGAACTCTGATCGGTCAAACTAGGCAGCGCTGATCAAACATGAATTCATATTTATATCGTGTGTTTTCAGAAACATCTTGTAGTGTACTGTTTAGCTGTAAAATGAGAAAGTTTGCTCCGGCTGGTGGGCGGTGCTTGGTATTTTCCTCAACTGATCTCAACATGGCTGCCAGGTCACAAACTTGTTTTCTGAAAACCTTTGAGGAGAGAAATAGGCATTACAGTAACAGAATATTGATTCATATTTGATCAATGCTGCCTAGTTTGACCGTTTGATCAGAGTTCACGAGTGATTGACAGCTGCTCAGAGACGGCAAGGCTCCAGCTCGGCTCTGATTGGTTGTTTTCTTCCGGGCTGTGAAATCTTGCAGATGGCGTTAGGAGCACCGGAGGACCTAGAGGCACACAATTTTTTTCAGATGACCTCTCTCATGCACTACTGTCAGGATATAGTGACCGTTTGATTAAAAATAACTTTTTTTAATCATATTTGCTCCAGTCTTGCCTACTGCCGCTTTAACAGAGTATCCTTATATCTTCCACCACAGCGAGAGACCTTTAATAATCCCACCTTCCTTCTCAACCACTTACACGTGTCAGGCAAGATGAGCCTAATTTATTTAGACACTCCAATACACCCAGCTTTGAATTTGATACCACTGCATTTGCTTTAAATGGAAATTGGTCTTCATTAACGGAAATGACAGTAGGAAGGGAGTAGCGGAGCTTTTTAAGCTTAATAATCAGAATCGATCGGGCTGAGGCCAGAGAGAGAGAGTGAGGCGGTGACGATGCTGCAGTAGGGTGGTAACACGAGAAGAGGCTAAAATGGTTATTCCCACGCTTCGGAAGCACATCTGGCAGCAAGGAGCAAATGCACATTCATAAATGTGTGATTTGTTTCCACAGTAAAGGCTGTGGGTTTGAATATTGCTAGGGCTGTCCCGGAATCAAGATTTTCAGTCGGTACTTCAAACCAATGCATTGACTCGGAGGGGGTATGTATTCATGCTTTTTTTTTTTTTTTTATGAACACTGAACATTACATTTTACTGATGTCTTTTCTTCAGTACACTTTACCTACAACTATGAGAAATATATTATTCAATCAGTGCACCTGCAGAGCGTCCGTCCCCACACTAAATTCCTCTATGAACGTACACCAGTCTTGTGTTTTACCTGTGAGACCCACGTTTTAATACATGCCTGTTCAGAACGGGCTGAATGCTTGGCCTGTAGTGTCGCTGTTTGCAGCTTTCTCAAGATCCGCTCATAAAAACAACTTCACAACCTCGACACTGCAGTTCCTTGGGTCCTGAGCAATACATCTGCCATGACATAGTTGCATCATACCCCCAAGTCGCGGCTACTCACGGTCAGAAACACCGATGAAATACACTGTGGTTCACGGGAAAAGACACCACGGGCAACTAAAAGGGTCCCTAACAGCTATAGATTTATTATGATGTTTAGATATGAAAAACATTGAATGATGTTACTATTCTAACTCATTGTACCCCGAAATAAATTACAAAACGCCCCCAATGCACTTTAAACTTAATATGCGACTCAACTGTCTACTACTTGCTGTGTACTTCTACTTCAGAGGAAAACATTGTAGTACTACATTTATCTGACAGAGAAATGTTACTTGTTACATTGCAGATTCAGATTTGACTCACAAGTTATAACAATTAAAATATGATGCATTATTCAGCTCCAAATATACGCATTTTAACAGATACACACGGTAAAATAATACTTTAACACAATCTGTTTGGTGAATTATGTGTTTGCCGAATTACAGGAGATGCCCGGACAGATTCAGAAAAGATGGTGAATCTAATTTCACCGGTACATTTGGTCGGTAATTAGAGCCGCGTTTTTATCTTCCTTGTTTTATTAATGTTGTTCTGCTGATACAGACACCAACTCAGAGCGGGACTGGGCTGGACTGTCTACAGAGCCCCCCGCCCCCAGTGCTGAACAGAGCGCTGTGTGCTTGTTTATTCAAAGTTTATTAATATTGAATGAAATCAAATTTGACACTGCACTCCATTGGGTCCCCAGCAATACACTCGCCAAGTGTGAAGTCGACTGGATGGACGGTTCTCGAGATATGTGAAGGCGAAAGACAGAAAGACAGAGATTGCTTGCTTTATAGTTAGATCATCAGATTTTCACAGTCGGAGAACGTAAAAGAGTGCATCCATGTCATAGTCATGGCACTGAAAATAGTAATCACATTACTAGGACTGCCCCCTCTTAGTTTATCTGTTGTCTTGGTCTTTGTCGACTGAGTTTTCTTTAGTCGATTAGTCATTATTTATGCTTTTTTCATGCTGAATGATTTATTTCTATGAAACTTACAAGCACATCTCTGGTAAACACAAGATTAAAAGTGGTGCTTTTGTGTGATTCTTTGTGGAGAAACTCAGTTTCACAGATCTGTCGATTAAATCAACTAATCGATTAGCCGACAAAAACGTATGAGTGTTAGTCGACTAACTAGGTTACAGCCCTAAACATTACTGTAACTCATTACTCAGTGATGCATTACTGCCTAACAACACTGGTTATGTGTGTACAGTTAAACAGAGGGCCGTCCTATTAAACTGTCCCGTGCTTGTGTCTGTTTTATTTTTGTTTTTTAGAAAAGCACCAGGTCAGTTTTGGGGTCACACTGTGATAAGCTTAATCCTCTCTTCATGCCAAATAATGGTGTTCGCTAAACTACTGTATGATCTTCTAAAGTATGACGTTCGGCCTCAATGAAAAAAAAAAAAGGTTTTAGTTTTTATCATGAACTTTTTGCACGTCAGGATCCATTAATTATAAATGCACTTGCATCACAAGGAAAGAGGCTGGACATTAGCAGATACTAACTCTTTGTATAAAACAGGTTGTGGCCTTTTTCAAATCAATGTCTAAGGATTTATCTCAATAATACAATGTCAACAGTGTCCTGCCTTCCAAAAACAGACGTCATTTTCTAGATTTTTCTAGTCAACTTCACTGCTGTAGTGAAAGTGATTCCAATATTTTCCCCATTCTCTCTTTTTATGCAGTTTTTTTTTTTTGTTATTCTTTCTTAATGATATTTTATTCATAGGTTATGATAGGAATATCCTAAACCCTGGTCCGAGAAGAGCTTTTAGCAGTTGCATTTGTGGAGAAAATAACTGGACAGTTCTGATGTGCAAAGTCCCGAAGCAGGTGTGGCCGAGCAGATTGCCTTCACAAACCCTTGCTAAATTACAGCCAGCTGTCACGCACAGATAGCATACAGTCGGGAATGAAAACAGAAAAGGACACTTCACTTCACTTTGAAATATGTTGAGAGGATAGTAAATCACAAAGCATGGCCGGTCCCTTTCTGGAAAGCTTATTCAATAATTCAACGGGGGTGTGCTGGTTAGGTTGCAAATTCTAGCTTTGCGGACATAATAGATGGTTCATTTTTGATTCCCCGGAGGTCGAAGAATAAAAGATTTATGAGCATATTTGGTCGCTGCCTGGCAATGCATTAGCTAGCACTGAAGGTGGTCTGTTGACATTATAGATAATCAATCAGCAGTGAGTAAGGATTTGATGCCATAAAACACCAACTGTAGCGCTCTCGCTTTAGAATCTATTGATTCTATCATACAATCAGTCAATCAGCCTGTGAGGTAATACAGGTCTTTAACATGTCCTGTTGTGAAACACATTTTTTTTTTGCATATGATGCAAGTGTAGGAGCTTCCTCCGGTCACCTCAGGCCTGCATCGTTTTCATTAAAAGACGATTAGAGGATGGTAATTGGACGAGTGGCGTGCGAGGGAGAGGATGACAATGTGACAAAGGCCAGCGCTGCTGACAGGTCCTCTGCAGGTCCCTATCAGGAAGAGGAGTCACCCCCGCAGGGACTGAGGGCAGCAAAGCATATTACAGATGTGTGGCGCTGCCTGCTGCCCCGTGGCATTGCGAGATGAGATTTTCCCTCCACATGTCAGCCCAGCCGTCCGAATTTCATTACCTGTACCTGCGAGTTGGAAGTAACAAGGCTTTATTGCCAGCATTGGAAATCTGTCACCCAGCGAGAACAGAGTTGTTTTCATAGCTCCTCGCCAGACTTGGAAATGATGCTCCAAGAAAAAATATCCAGATTCTGCTCGGTATTACACACAGAACTGCCGACGAATGCGCCGCTCGCTGTCTTGACAGCAGCCTCGGCTTGTGTGAGTTTCTAAAGATCTGTGAGGGTCCAGAGGCATATTCCCCCCCACTGTGCTCCACCACGCCTCCTCTCTTTCATAACAGCCCTTTTCACTTAGTCCCTCTGTTGTCACAGTAACACGCCTTGCCCCTAAAAGCCTGTCAGCATTCCCATACTCACGGGGGAGCACCAACACAGGTAATAAGGACGTCAGGTCTGCAGTTACAGCAGAGTGTGAGTGACAGTCGTACCGCGGTGGAAAGGAAGGTGGAGGGCATGGAGCTTAATGATACACAACGGAGCTATAAAAATCCTCTCATACACCAGGAGCCATGACAGGAAATCCATACATCTAAAGGTCAAGGGCCACTCTTACTCACTGATTGCATAGGAGCACATGAGGAACAGATCTGTGAAACAGTATAATTTTGAGCTGAGGTATGAAATGTGCAGAGGATTGAAGCATAACCGCCTCCCGAGAGAGGGAGGGAGGGAGAGAAAGATAGAGAGAGAGAGAGAGAAAGAGAATTAGGAACAGATGGCGTTATAGACTGATGAAAAAAATTCCTTTAAATCAAAAACTTGGCTAAGCCGATTAAGATGTGATGCATCATTGGGCTGTAAAGTGTCTCTACATGCTACACACACACGTGCCCGCATTACCCATTCAACAGATCACTAATGACAGGCTAAAGAACCATCTGTGTGTGTTGTAATGGATGGAGCGGAGCGCAGATGGGAGAGGCCGGACCTGCCCACCACTTGCATTTCACTATTACTAGAAAACGCATCTTGTCATCTCAAATACCCGCCCCGGATGCTGGCTGTATGTCTTCTCCGGGTGCATTGGGCCTATCAAGTATCATTCATCAACGCTTCAGTAGAAGGACATATTGATTCAAGTGCAAGATGAATGACTAGTTTTGATTGTGTATCGCCAACAGATGAAGTAGAATCTGGTGTAAATATTAAGGAAGGAGTTATGTTGTCGACTTCTAAAGCCCAAACCTCTCCTCTCCTCTCCTCGTCCTCTCCTCTCCTCTCCTCTCTCCTCCTCTCCTCTCCTCTCCTGTCCTCGGAGATGACTCAACTCTGCGATGACAGAGTTTGTCTCCTGTGTCTCCAACATCAAGAACAGGCTTGTGGTCCCAGTGAGGCACGAGGCAAACCTGGGCTTGATGACGCCCCCTCTCCTCTCTCTCTCTAACCCAATTACCACCAGGCCTTAAGGAACGGGATCGGCAGGAGTGGCGCGTCAGGGGACGATGCCAACATCAAAGATAGACAGATGGTCCTGAGGTTTTACCACCTCGAACCAATCCCCTGCAGATATTATTACATGATTAGCTGCTGCAGTGCCCCAGATATGAAGCCAGAATGAAGATATATCGATCAAGAAAGTGGAAAAGATTCAAACTGAACTTCAGAATCACCGGTGTCCAAGTGTGGCTTCCATGAGCCACTGAGCTCCTAAATTGGCATCAGCAGAGAGAGTTGTGCCCAGTCTGAGGCCCCCATAGGGGCTCTAAACGGCAAGCATCCTCACCCACATCCTCAGAATAGCACAGTGTTATCCACTGCCTCACCCGACACTGTCGCACCATTGTCGATTCCCACTTTTATATTTTAGCACCTTACCTCCGTCTTGCATAACCGTGAACACGCTGTAACTTTGAGGCGAGGCTTGGATTTCTCCCGTGACTGAGAGACTAGGGAGAAAAATGCTGATAAATGATAGAAAAACCTCTCTAGGAAGAACTACTTTGAAACTGACAATCAAGGCAGATAGCAGCAGATGCTTTTTGCCCGGTACAATCTGTTCGCTTTCTCCACACTGAGCTGTCTCATGATCCCACCTCTCCCTCTCTGTTGTTTTTTCATTACTCCACATGCAAATAGCCTTCCTTTGCTTGTCCTCCCTAATTATAGACTAGTGGCTGTAAGGATACTGAACCTTATTAGGATCCGAACCTTTACTGAGTCCCTCGGGCACTCAAAATGCAGGTGGTGTGAGCGGCGTTTGCAGTGAAAGTAGCCTCCCTGCATGTAAATTGCTGTTCGGAAATGATCTCCAAGGTAAATCTTGCAGAGTGAACTGCAGGTAATTTGATTCTCCCTCTCTCTGCAGCAAATGACCTTTTGTGGCTCATTGTAGCTGCGGTTCATTTTTAACATGCAATAAAACCGGATTTGTACACAGCAGAATAAAATCGGCCTACTGAAGCAGTAGGGCTGGGATGATACACCTATCTCCCGATTCAATACTATCGCGATACTTGAGTGCCGATTTGATATGTATTGCGATTCTACAAGAATCGCGATTCAATATTATGATTTATTGCAATTTTTGTTGACCTTTTTAACACTAGACCATGGGTAAAAGCTAAATCATAAACTTATGCAACTTATAAAATATCTAAATTAATACAATAAAATGTTTGATTTTCAGCAAGTATGTAGTCAGAGATGTCCTGAAGTCAAATATATCAGTCAGGCATTATTGCATTTTTTTTCCAGCAACCCCAAAATCAAAGAATAAAGATATTTCCCTCACAAATTAGTGGTATTTTCTATTTAATTTATAAGGGTCATATAGTGTTTTATACACCTGGTGAATATAATCCAATCAATCTTATTCCCATATATGTATTTTGTATACAGTTCTCTTTGTTAACACCTTAGTAGTCACACGTGTATACTTCCGTTAAGTTTGCCAAGTCCGTCGCTAGCTCTTACCGTTAGCTCCGTTCTCTTTAAACATCCATGGTCAACTCCATCGAGGCCATTTGAATGTATTTAACATAAATGTCAGTATGGGTGCTCTACAGTTGTAGCGTCGGCCAATTTGACCACAGGGATACGCGTGACGGCCGGCTTGACCACACGTTATGATACGATAACATTTCCTGTCCATGACAGAGTTAGTACGCAGCTTTAGCCGTGATGTTTAGCTCTGCTTTTCCTGGCAATTTGAGAAACCCAAAGTGTTTCCATACTTTACAGTATGTGTAGTGTTTACCACTTTGGATTTAAAATGGGAGTGTGCAGGTTGTGCCGTTTTCTACTTTTTTGTTTCGGCTCACTGCGGCTGACTGCAGTTTGTTTTGGTTGATGGATACGGAACGGATATGATGTCACGTTACTCAGACTACAACAATAAAAGCGGTAACTTCCTTCTACCTAAGCATAGACTAAAAAAGATTAAAAAAAAATTGCGACACATAGGTGAATCGGTTTTATTTCCCACCCCTATGAAGCAGCGGTTGAATGTGTGGCTGCTGATGCCCTTCATTGCAGACAGGGTCTCTTTTAAAAGTAGCCCCTGTATCTGCACAGGCCACTTTGTTTTAGAGTGGACTATCTATTCAGAGGAGCAGCCGACTCCCGTTTTCCCTGCACTCAAGCCCTTAGCAACCCGTGGAGTATCTAACAACAGACATTTACAAGAGTGGAGATGATCTTTTTCTGTCCTCCTTGAGTTTCATCAACAGAGAGGTGACCTGATGAGTCATTGTGGTTTGTGGGTAGGCTTGTGCTCTCTTGAGTGTAGCCCGTCTTAGCTTAGCAGCATTTCCGTCTGCATTTTGATCGCAAGAATTGTGCCAACTCCAAAGCTTTGATTTTAAGTATCTCCTTTTGATTTTGGGGCGCATGAAGGGAGCTTCTTATTTCCTCTTTTAAAAAAAAGAAAAGAGAGTCAGAAAGCACTGACAACAAGATTATCCCTCTCGTCCAAAGAGCTCGATCTGTAATTGTAATTTAGTAAAGCTGGCTTCCTGCCCATGCCAGAGCCGAACTTGACAAACTTTTAATTGCTTAGCTCCTCTTGCCGCTGCATTGCCATGGAGACGGAGAATCTAAGCCGACACACGCACACACACCGACCCATCCCATTTCCGAAATCTCCGCATCACACCCACGTCAGTTACCATAAGGGATCCTCAACTGGCCCCAACAAGTGACAAACGTCCTCATCAACACTCGCCATCCCAACATATGGGTGCGGTTGGTTCAAAGTGAAGCGCAGTTGGATACTTCTGGATGTCAGCATGTTTCCCTGAGGGGCATCCAGCTGGGTGGGCAATCAAGCAGCGGCTAATTGGACTTTTCGTACAGTCCTGTACCTCCAGGCCTCTTCGTCAGGACAGGGTCTCTGTTGTGTTGTCACCACTCGCGCTAAACAGACTCCTAATGCCTGGTAGGTGATTAAATTACACATGAATCCACAGGGCAGTGTGGGCACACAGGTGACTTAATAGCGCGGGCAGGTTCGTTGGTATTATTGTGAAAGGTCTTAATCGCTACAATGGATTGCTTACATGTTTACTGACAGGAAACACAGATTGCTTGCTAATGCTCTCAATGGGTTACCTCATACTTGAGGAAACCCGAAGAAGCCATTTAGCAGAACAAAACGAAGATGTGCTCTAGCATACATTTAACCTTCAGCAGGCTTTTCTCGAAATGACGTAACACGGAGAGCCCAGATTTGAGTGAATAGGATTCTTTTCTCCACGTTCAAACAATTAACTTTAGTGCATTCACAATCCATCGCCACTAATGATTACAGGGATTACACATGAAAGGTATTGGATAAAGGGAAAATGGCTTCACTGGAGTGTAAACGCCATTTTTT
>CAKALG010012812.1:7331-22262 GCA_916700815.1 Helicolenus hilgendorfi
CTATGAGAAAATGAGCCTACTTCTCACTAGATTTATTACCTCAGTAAACATTGTAAACATGAGTTTATGGTCTCAATCGCTAGTTTCAAGTCTTCTTCCATACAGCATGATGTTCATTTAGTAAATTATGGTCCCATTTAGAGTCAAATAGACCATAAAGCATGGTATGCTTCAGGACGTGGCTACCTTTTGATTGACAGGTTGCTACCACGGCGTTGTCCGTTCTGTGAGTCGTCCGTGTTTTTGTCCTTTCACACTGTGTTTTCGGTTCATGAAATTTAATTGTAACATTTTGGTCACCTAAAAACATCTTATTCAGCATTCGGTTGTACTTAGCTCCACCCCTTTGTGTCACTTCTGGTTTCAAAATATCAAGATATTGACGGCAAAAAAAACAAGATGTTGACAACCAAAAATCAAGGTAATGACGGCCACAAACCAAGATGACGATGGACAAAAGTCAAGATGACAACGGCCAAAATGTTGAACTCGAGGCATCAAATCGGCAGTCCCCAAACTAATGGGTGACGTCACAGTGACTATGTCCACTTCTTATTTACAGTCAGTAAGGTTTTAGCAAAGGTTTTGCTGTTGTTAATCGCGGCCCCCCATTTACTTCAATTCACCAAGACTTTTTTTCCATTTTCGGAAACGCGGGCTGAGTAATTTATGTACGAATGATCTTTTTGGGGGGTGAAGTATCCCTTTAAGTGAGTGCTTTTGAGTGCTCATGTCATTTCAATGGTTGCATGCACCAGCGCTGACACCGGCATAAATTTCAATGTGATTCCTATTCTTGCTTTCGTTGTTCTCAAGTGATTTTGGGGAAACAGGCAGTAATGGAAGTCAACTGTGTTGTGACGGTAATAACATCAAGTGTGTGTGACTGTGCCCTCTGATAGAAAGAGAATGAACAAAATTAATGAGACAGGAGGAAGAGGAGCAAGACAAGTCTCCTCCAGCTGTTTATCAGCCCAGAGCACTCGGCTCAGATTAAACTACAACTACTTTATAATTACTATAATGTATTCTTATTGGGCAAGTAGTGCCTTTCTTAATAAAGAGTCCAATAATTGACTCCCTCCCTCCTCTCTCCTGCTCCAGTCCCCTTATCCCTCTGAAACACTCACTATTGATCTCATTAATTCACATTACATTCTCATTAGCCTCAAAGAGTATTTAATTTTACACCAGCAGGATGATGGCTATGCAATGGCGAAAGCAGCACTATTACTCAACAATAGCAGATGGGTCCAATCATTCGGATCACGTTGTGTATAAACGCCATTAGCACTGATATGGATTAATTAAAATTGTATTGTTCTTATTGATGAGTTATTTTTTTTCCATTTAACCTGTGTACAAAATCCCCTAAAACAATGATTTCAGGTGCGGGATACAATCTTGTCTTGACTTGTCTTGTCTGTGTGGAAATCAAACTGCCGCCTGTTTTCAATTGCGTTGCTTGTTTATGCTGGGAGAGTTGTGTGTCTTCATAAATGAGATTCCTCTCTCCGAGGTGAAAGTGGAATTCCACCCTAAAACTGCATTTTGCAGACGATGCTATGACTGTGTAAAATCTTTTGCATGCAAATTACTTTTACTTAACTGTTGCCGAAAGCATGAATGTGTCTCTGTAACCTCTGAGACCATAAATCCATGCACTGCACTGTTAAAGCTACACAAGGTAGGATTTATAACAGCACGTTCTTTCTTATCAGTAGAGATCCCAGAGTGGGACAGCAGCAGAAGAGCACCACATCCTCAGAAAAGAACTCACTGAAATTTAAAAGCAGAGTTGTGCCTTTAATAAAACGCTGCAACGCTCTTCTGTGATGTGTGGAAAAAAAAGTAATAAACTCTAATCTGATTTCTGTCATTTTTATTTTTCTGTACATTTGCCAACAAGGCTGAACAGGATGCATTGTGGTGAAGCTGTTAGTGGTGAAAAGGAAATAAAAGTTTCCTGTCGGTTCTCTCACCGTGTCAACTTGCAAAGCAATTATTGTTGTTCCTTAAACTGTCAAGTTAAACAGGACATGTGTACTTACTGACTGATGTCCACAGCCCACATGATTTCTGGCCATTTTCTCATAATAATAATAATCTGTATTTGTACAGCACCTTTCAGTGGCGGACTCAGGCTGTCTGAGCGGCAGGGGTGAAAATAATAAAAAGGGCACCACCACATGTTTTCTCGCATGTAGCACCCTATAGGGCAATACGTCATGTTTAATCTACTGGAAGGGCGTCCTATGAAGCACTTCTTCACATTGTCTCTATTGGAAGGGAAATCTGTAGTGCACTTCTTCACATTTTCTCTTCTGGAAGGGCACCCTATAGGGCACTGCATCATGTTTTATCTACTGGAAGAGCACCCTATAGGGCACTGCATAATGTTTTATCTACTGGAAGAGCACCCTATAGGGCACTGCATAATGTTTTATCTACTGGGAGAGCACCCTACAGGGCACTGCAGCATACTTTATTTACTGGAAGAGCACCCTATAGGACACTGCATCATGCTTTATCTACTGGAAGAGCACCCTATAGGACACTGCATCATGCTTTATCTACTGGAAGAGCACCCTATAGGGCACTGCATAATGTTTTATCTACTGGAAGAGCACCCTATAGGGCACTGCATCATGCTTCATCTACTGGAAGAGCACCCTATAGGGCACTGCATCATGCTTTATCTACTGGAAGAGCACCCTATAGGGCACTGCATCATGCTTTATCTACTGGAAGGGTATCCCATAAGGCAAATTGTCGCATTTTCTCTAATGGAAGGGCATCCTAGAGGGCACTACATCATGTTTTATCTACTGGAAGAGCATCCTATAGGGCACTGCATCATGCTTTATCTACTGGAAGGGCATCCCATAAGGCACTTTGTCGCATTTTCTCTAATGGAAGAGCACCCTATAGGTCACTGCATCATGTTTTATCTACTGGAAGAGCACCCTATAAGGCACTGCATCATGTTTTATCTATTGGAAGGGCATCCCATAAGGCACTTTGTCGCATTTTCTCTAATGGAAGGGCACCGTAGAGGGCACTGCATCATGTTTTATCAATAAGGGCATTCAAGAAGGCATTTCTGCTGTCATCCCCCCTGCACCTTTCATACAAGTAATGTAGAACAAAGTGCTTTACAAGAAAAATAGACATAGAAGGAAAATAATAGACAGGGATAGAATACCACAGTTAATGTCAAATAAACTGGAAAATAAAACACACCTGATAAAATAAGATAGAAAATAAAAATATAAAAATATACCGAGTACATAGAATGCATAACATAAGATGGAAAATAAAACCAAATAATAATAATAATAATAACTGCTGTTCTTTATTTTTAACTCCAGTGGAGTTAATTTGAGATTCATTAAATGTAATCTAAATAAATATAATAAATCTTGTGCGTCTTGTGCAATTTTAGTTTGCAATTTTTTTAACAAGACCATAATAGTGTGTTTCTTAAATTGATTTACACGATGAGCATTTTGTCTGGATTCTCGTATAGGCTGCTGCAAACGTGCCATAAAGAGCTGGTATAGTTTTCTTATGTAGGAGCATTAACAATCTAATCGATTGTATTTCTGGAGTTCAAAATATATAAACAAAAGATTTTCTTACATTGCTTGAAATGTGTTTCATATGTCCAGTGTGTATCTGATGCACTGTGGAAAGAAACACACTGTGGCTGTTGACATTTCATTTGGAGACGATGGACTCTGGGACGGATGTTATTTACCGTTGGCTAAAGTCATTCAATCAGAAACCGATTTGAACCCCCGGAGTCAGAGTTGCATAATTACATAACCCAAACCTCTGGCACTTACTGCTGGCTGTTTTCTGCTGTCTGTAGGAATTAAAGGCTTTGTTCACTCCAGACTAAGAGCAAATCTGGTGAACAAATCTTGAAACAAAACAAGCACATTCATGTGTCCCACCCCCTTTCTGTCACGCATCCATCTACAGCAGAGGTGTGAGCTTCAATACTAAACAGCAGTTGTAGTTTGAGATCACTAGGTGGCACGATTGAGGTTGAAATGGCACCGCTACTAATAATGTGAGGGGAAAAGAAATGAATGAATACATAATGGAGAAACAGCAAAACAAACAGAAGAAGAAGAGGAAGAAGAATGACCTAAGAAGGAACATACTTTGATGTACAGTATTATAGTTACAGTCCGACTCCACTACTGGCACTATTCACTTTACTTTTATGAAGTTCATCAGCTCATGTTTTATCATTTTGGGAAGCACAAAGATGATTTATATAGCCTTTTTTCTTTTTCCAAAAACCTTGTTCTGATATATTTCTTCCCATTGTTCGACCGTGCCCCGTTAAATGTCGCATCTTGACACAAACAAACCACAAGTAGCTGATATGTACAAAGCAGCAAGTTGAGTTCCTCATTGTTTCCGAGAACCAGAGGAACGTTTTTTTGTTTTCTTATTTTAAAAGGTCTCTAGAGAGAGAAGCTATTCTAGTCTTCCCTACTTGTCTGGACCAATGCCAAACCCACTGTGAAGTGCTAATACTGGCAGCTCTCTAGCTGCAGTTGGTTGAGTATCTGTTTGTATTGCAACCCGTGCATGTTTAGAAAAAGACTGGACATTTCATTGTTTTCAACCTCTTGTGCACATGGCAATCTATTTTGATTCAATAAATAGTTTATTTATGACTGTTTCTTGCAGATTGTAACTCCACCTTACAGCTAATACTGTATACGGCAACGACCATTAGATTTAAAATCAAAGTGTAATATTGCAAATGTGCATCGTGTGGGCCACAGCAAAGTGGCAGCAGCTGAAATGAGGAATTGGTCATGCCATATCTTCACTCATCATCAGCTTTTCTCAGGCTAAGGCGTTAAAGGATGTTTGTCAGCAGGAAGTCAGAGAGAAATAGAGAAAGGGTCAGCTTTTAATAACAAGAAGTGTTAATACTGAAGCTGACGTTTTGATCAGAAACAATAAACAGCTTTATCTTTAGACTAAGATATATTTCCGGCCATAAATATATGTTTCTGGCTTTTCCAACATGGTCTTAAAATGTCCTTTACATCTTTGTCACATTTATTTTGCTGTTTTATTTTCTTCTTCGTGACACAAAAGGCATCAAGCCAAGACTGCCATCAGACTGCGAAGTGGCTCACGATCCGAGACAAGTAAACTGCTAGATCTGTCAAACAACATCGACACTTTAAAACCGCGTTGAAATGACAAGTGTAACTGTAGCATAAATGTAACACAAACTGCAGCGTGCTGCTGTACAGTGTAAAGTCCATGTGGAGACACTGAGCTTCAGACTATTAATGCCTCAGAGAAAGTGGATGTGAACGGCATGTGTGAGTCACAGTTGAGTTTCTAATGTGTTTTTGAGAAATGAATATTGATGGGAAAGTGAAAGATGCTGCGAGTGTTGATGCGAAACTGAGTACATTTGTGAAATGCAATTTATTAAACTTTACTGAACTGGCCGAACAGGTGAAAAGAGAACATTATTCTAATGTATAATCTATAATGTCACGTAAAAGTTAGTGATTGTGTTACCAACATGGATTGGTGGTTGAAGTGTTCTGACTCAATATGTCTTGTTCACTAGAAAGCGTCCAAACAGAATGACTCAGTGTCGGAACAGGAAGCACAGAAACAGCAGAGAGCTCTTACCCTTATTTAAAAATAACATTTACTAATGGTGTTCCAACATTTACTTTAAAAATGTCTTATTAGCCATTATAATTGCGAATATAATTGCAATCTAACTCAACAACATTTAACTACTTCAATACATACAACTACTACAATAATATGGCCTAATCCAACCTAATATAGCCTAATTTAATCTAATATAGCCGAATCTAACTTAATCTAACCTAATATAGTCTAATTTAACTTAATCTAACCTAATATAGTCTAATTTAACTTAATCTAACCTAATATAGTCTAATTTAACTTAATCTAACCTAATATAGCCTAATCTAATTTAATCTAACCTAACATAGCCTAATCTAACTTAATCTAACCTAACATAGCCTAATCTAAATTAATCTAACCTAATATAGCCTTATCTAATTTAATCTAACCTAATATAGTCTAATTTAACCTAATACAGCCGAATCTAACTTAATCTAACCTAATATAGTCTAATTTAACTTAATCTAACCTAATATAGCAGAATCTAACTTAATCTAACCTAATATAGCCGAATCTAACTTAATCTAACCTAACATAGCCTAATCTAAATTAATCTAACCTAATATAGCCTAATCTAATTTAATCTAACCTAATATAGCCTAATCTAACTTAATCTAACCTAACATAGCCTAATCTAACTTAATTTAACCTAATATAGCCTAATCTAATTTAATCTAACCTAATATAGCCTAATCTAATTTAATCTAACCTAACATAGCCTAATCTAACTTGATCTAACCTAATATAGCCTAATCTAACTTAATCTAACCTAATATAGCCGAATCTAACTTCATCTAACCTAATATAGTCTAATCTAACTTAATCTAACCTAATATAGCCGAATCTAACTTAATCTAACCTAACATAGCCTAATCTAACTTAATCTAACCTAACATAGCCGAATCTAACTTCATCTAACCTAATATAGCCTAATCTAACTTAATCTAACCTAATATAGCCTAATCTAACTTAATCTAACCTAATATAGCCTAATCTAATCCAACACAATCTAATCTAGCCTAATCTAACCTAACATAATCTAATCTAATCTAATCTAACCTAATCACTACTTCAATTACAAGTGAATTGTACATTTTACTAACACATGGAGTTGTGAAACTCTGCCCCCTCAAAAGAAGTGGGTGCACCACATGCCTCGGCACCGAATGATTTGAATTTGAACTGAATATGGAGATACGTTCATTACACCCACAAGTTCTGTGGTGTTTAAGTTTGTGTGTTAAAGTCACGCGTAGGAAAATGGAAAGTAACAGTCTATGTAAAACAGGGGAGACAGAAGCTCTACACAATAATATGAATGAATCCTGAATGTGATGTCTAACAGACAGAGGTTGGTTTCAGCTGCTTGTGGCAGAGCTACATAACTGAAATGTGCCGTTATGTACTATTAACCACTGATACTTGTATTCAGCTGGCATATCTTCAGTAGGCCGTATCATAAAACCAAAAGCCTTTGTAACACCAGAGAGCAAAATTGGTTTTCTTTATCGCATGTAAACAGGAAATGTAAAAGTAACGTAAGAAAATATGAACGTCACTGATCTGAGTGTTAAAACGGTTCAAACTTAGCGGGTTTCTTGAGTCAGCAGACCATCACAACTCTATTTACTGTTAAAACCTTCTATTAAGTGTTTGATATTGCTGTTTTTCCAACGCTTCTGTGCCAAATAGGGCCAACATATTCTACAATATACACATGTTCCTACATTTTAGGCTTCTAGATAACCTCAATACAGGTTATTATCACATCTGTGTTTGTGTCTACAGAATCATTTCAGTTGTCAAATGAACTTTTCAGTGAACATGACATTAAGTGTCACAGTGGACAGAAAGGGGAAACTGAACTCGTCACAGAGGAAACTCCCACAGAGTTCTCGCCAGTGTTCATGAGGAGCCGGCTGACAAGAAGGAAGCAGCAGCGGTGGTGGCAGACGGACAAAGGAAATCTTCTTCAGAGATTTATACTGGACGCAGAAGAAGCCTGGCGATGAAGGTTGTTTCATATTGCTCATATTTATACTTTGAATTCATGTTTCATTTCACAGCTTTTAAATTGTCTGAATGCTGCAAATGTCACTTAGGAGTATCGAGATATACCGGTATAGATGAACTATGATATTTAAAATATATTGATATCATGTTAATAATACACATTGTATGAATAATCCGGCACCTATTATACAGTTATGGTTACAGGCTCTCTCTCCACCTCCTTACAGTCGTATTTTGAGTGTAATTGATTTGACAAAAAAAGAGCCAAAGCGCACAATAAACAAAGTTAAAGGTGAATTTCACTGAATTTTCTACAGATATCACGATAATACCGATATCGTGAATTCTTATGGCCATGCTAATCGTGTAGTGAAAACATGATATCGTGACAGCCCTAATGATATGATATAGAAGAGTTCATGTGTAGTGATATTCATGTATGTTCAGCTCTCATTTGCCATAATTATATCAGGACTATAGGAATGCACCAATACCGATACCGGATCGGATATCGGGCCGATACTCAAACAGCTGGATCGGATATCTATGACAAGGGAGCCGATCTATTAAATTAAATTCTATGTTTGTATACTATATACATTATGTACTGGAATTTTAATTCCTGTTTAAGTTTTGACCAATTTGTTGCTGCATTTACACCTGAATTGTAATTCCTGTTAATTTTGAAGGGGTTTTTTTTTGCCAATGGTGTACAACAACAAATAACAATTCACTAAATTGATATATATTTATTTGTTATATTTTGTTTTACAAAGTTAAGAAAGCAATGTTTAGGTCAAGCCTGATGTTGACTTACATATAAAAGAATGATCCCAGTCACTTCGACACAGTGGGGCCTACAGTTTATTAATCCAACACTGCTCAGGTATCGGTATTGATATCGGGACTGAAAATCTCTAATCCGGACACCATAATTCATCTGAAAGGATGAATTCAAAGGCAACTGTTCTTCATTCGAGCTGATGACGAAATGTATCGAGTGACGACATGAAGTCCTACATGTTGCCACCCTGTGACTCAGCTCTGACCAGAATTACAGTGAATTTACATAATCTGACAGTAGTTTTGTAACGCTGGAGGAAATGTGGCAATGTAGCGTTTTGCGTACAGAAGCTGATTATGTCATCCAAAGTCATTCATCTTCTAGTAACAGGATGTCTTCATGTCTTCTCAGGTGCTTTACGCGTGCCGTCACTTGCCTTTCCGTGCAGGTTTTCCACCTATCTGCTTGTATTTGGGTTAATCGCAGTCGGCTTTCTTTGATTGCACCAGACCGATGCTTCTTCATGTCAGCATCACTGCTGAGCGACCTAGTGCACCACATTACAAGGTTTCAATGTCAGCAGCTCAGTTGGATTCCAACATTGTTTTCCTGAAGGGGCTCTCCCTTTAAACCTGCTACTGTACACAGCAGCTATAGAAGTGGAGTCTGAGAGACCCTTAAAATTCCCCCTTTGGTTAACCATTGATCTACTGTGCTGAGATTATCACACCTCTACTTTAGTTTTCTCCTTTTTCATAAACATTGTTATATTTTCATATTGACTCTCCTTTTTTTAAATGTATATTTTATTATTGCTTTATTTGAAGATATTCTAACTTTGAAAAGGGTTCCACACACACTAAGGTTTTGCACAAGTACACTTATATTATTATTTGTGTGCCTGAGATAAATACAGTAAAATGTATTAAACATAGTTAAAAAATAATTGTAAAACATTTCTTTATTAGGAAGCTATATAATTGGAAAAAAAAAAAAAAAAAGATTGCTGGCAAATAAATAAGGAAACAAACCTGTCACTAAATGTGTGTTCAACATGTCTTAAATACTTTTCATATTCAGTTTATCAATTAAAAAGAAACATGTAAAAGTGTTATCTTTATATTATGATCATCAGAAGCTGATAAAGAATCTTAATGGGCTTTTATTTTGGTGAATTTTCTGCTGCAGGATGGATTTATATTCAGAAACTACACAGTTGTTTCAAATAAATGAGTCACTTATGGGTGTTTTTGAGTACAGATAATCAAATTGTAAAGAAAAAATAAAGACGACAAAACAAAATAACAATAAAATGGACATTTATAACTAAATGGTAACAAAATTTGCATTAAACTTCAGTAAATAATGACATTTTAAAAAGATTATATCGGTCTCAGACAAAAGATTTGATGCTAAAATCATGTAGTAGTCCATAACATTTGGAGAATATGTTCATAGTTCTGTGTTAATTATGTTTTATCAGCACTGTGAAGTCTTCCAAGTCTCCATTAACTGCATTTTCTTAGAGATGCTGCAGTTTTATTTCTCTAGAGAGTGATGATTGCCAGGCTGTATATATTAATATATTAAAGTAGAGTGGTAAAACCGCTCATCTGTGTCACCCGTATTTGGTGTTTTTATTTATGTATTGGTGAGTTCGTTCCCCAGTGAGAGAATGTGTATTGTTTTCTCTCAGGGCCTACTGTATCACATGTGAGAGAGGGAGATAAGACGCAGGCGTAGTTGGTGGTGACTTCCCACAACAAGCAGATTGTCAAAGCGGAAGTGAGTGCTTGCAGTGCGGTCATGACTCATTTCTTCATTATTTCTAGTAAATGAACTATTCTGTCTTTCTCTGTCTGCCCTCTCATCTACAGACTTCTGGATGATGTGAACACAAACAGTAAAGTTTCTCAGGACTCAGAAAAGAAGGGGGCTCCTATAGCCCTGTTTGTTCCCAGGTATGATGCCTCTCTTCTGGGTTGTGCTCTGGTCAATGCTCCCTCCTCTGGTTCTCCCCTGTGGTTCAGACTGTTGTCTCGTCCATGAGAGCAGCAGCTCACACAACGGTACGTCTCCACAGTATTCACCTCCTGGCACAATCAAGACTGTTTAGGACGTAAATCCTTCAAAATTTGAATATTTCAGATTGTAAATCAGGTCATTGATCAGTTAATTCTGTACGTATTGGGATGCTTTTTAGTACCGTTTGTGTGATACATCATATAAATCTAAGGGATGGTTACAAAAGTGTAATTTACTCAAGTACTATACTTGAGTACAGTTTGGAAGTACTTGTGCTTTACTTGGATATTTCTATGTTCTACTACTTCACCACATTTCAGAGGGAAATATAATACTTTTTACTGTACTACATTATTTTATCTGACAGTTTTTAGTTAAGTTAAGTTTTATTTTCTTATGAAACGTGAAAGAGTGTGTTGTAGGAATATTTCAACCTGTTTTCATTGCAAATCAACTTGTTTCAAGAATTTTCCAAAGTCAACTTTTTCATCATTCTAGTGCGGCAACTTGCCTTAAATCTATCATGTTTCAAGATACAAATGCTCTTTTTAAACAAGTTGATATAAATTAAAAACTAGCTGAAGTATTCTTACTGGACCAAAAGTTTTTAGGACAGATACAGGGCGACTGTGGCTCTGAGGGTAGAGCAGGTTGTCCACCAATCGGAAGGTCGGTGGTTCGATCCCCGGCTGCTCCAGGTCACATGTCGATGTGTCCTTGAGCAAGACACTTAACCCCAAATTGCTTCCGAAGGCATAGCCATCGGTGTGTGAGTGAGTATTTAGATTAGATCCTGATGGACAAAGTTGGCACCTTAGCAGCCTCTGCCATCTGTGCATGAATGTGTGTATGAATGGGTGAATGCTGACATGTAGTGTAAAGCGCTTTGAGTGGTCGGAAGACGGAAGACTAGAAAAGCGCTATATAAGTCCAAGTTTAAGATTGACATTTTTGAAGATTAAATTTCCCAAAACGGTAAAGTAGTTAACTAAGTCACACATTAAGATATTAACAATCCCATAATAGCAGCCGATTTGATCAGCCATTAAATAGGTGTTATCTGTCGCTATAAGCACCATAGATGTGGGTCAATAGCGGCCTACTACACCCAATCGCAGGTTTCATCATCTATTCACATGGTAGATTACCGAAAGAAGGAATAAAAGAACACGCCCATTTAATAGCCTGATTACAGTCGAATTGTGTGCATACCTACTTTAATAATACTTTTTACTTGAGTAAGAATTTGAATGCAGGACATTTAACTGTAATTGAGTATTTTACGTTGTTGTATAACTACCTATACTTAAAGAAGCTCAATACTTCCACCACAGGATATATTCCGCACAAATCAATAGCAATTAAGAGTAATTTAGCACAATAATTGACTTGCACGTCTTCCTCTCCACCCAGTGTCTACATTGCTGAAATCCTTACGGTGCCACAACGACTACGAGTCCTATGTCCACTGCGAGTGGAGGGAACATGGAAACACATCGCAGCAGCTCTGGTTCAAGACAAGAAACAACAGGTAAGGACAAGAGAAGAGGAACAAAGAGGATGTTTGAGGGCTGGCTGGTTGTAGACACATAGAGGAGATATATATATATATAGTATATAGGGTTATGGGAATATGTCATTTTGCCGCCAGCGTTTTCTGTCCTACAGCTCTGTGTCCATGTCCTTGCAGGAAGCAGTGTGTGCCTTACGGTGCTGAAGTACAAGATGCTAGTGAGCACAGGACCGCCCAGTGTAGATATAAAGACCGGGCATTTGCCATTGGCATCAAACACACGGTCTTCTTCCTCGAGAACAAGACACTGACTCTCTGCTCGTCCGTCCCACACAAGCCTCTGGATCTTTCTCAACACTGTGAGTTTATCAGCACTTTTACTGTGAAGAAATAAATTGTTCTAATGAGTACACATTAAGGAATTAAAGACATAATGACATCTGTATCACTTGAACTGTTATCTATGTGTTTTGGTGTTGTCCAGTGAAAACACGTCGACCAGAGAATCTGTCCACACATGGCGCAGGTGATGGAGGCAGACAGCTCAGGTGGTCCAGCCCCTACCCTTCCTCCTCCTCCCTGAACAAACACATCACGTATCAGCTCAGCTACAGGACGGACACACAGGACACCTGGACGGTTAGCATCAATCATTTTCTACAGTACATACTGTGCTGCCATGCTTTTGACCACGAGACACATTACAGTAGTGACAGACGTTTGTGAAATCATGGCGTGGGTATTGAAAGGTCATAGAATGAAATGTCAAAATAAGAGCTGAAATTGGATTTGTCCATTTTTAACTGGACAAAAGAGTAGTATTAATGGAAACTTGTGCAAATGCAGTCCACATCAAAATAACTGAGGTTTAAACAGCTTGCTGCTTTATATTTAGTAATGATGTTAATGATAACAAAAGCAGTTATCTGTAAATCATATTGGAGATTTCCTCTTACAAGAAGAAGGCTGTAGCGTAGACTGTATATAAGAAGTGGACGTAGTCACCGTGACATCACCCATTGGTTTGTGGACTGCCGTTTTGAAGCCTTGATATCGGCATTTTGGCCGTCGCTATCTTGGTGTTTTGAAGTACAACCAAATGCTGAATAAGACATTTTTAATGGCGAACAAAATGTCACAATTCACTTTCATGAACTGAGAACACACTGTGAAAGGGTTAAAGTTCTAAGACGAAAAAACACGGACAACTCCCAGACCGGACACCACCGTGGTAACGACCTGTCAATCACAAGGTAGCCACACCCTAAAGCATCCCCTGTTTTATGGTCTATTTGACTCTAAATGGGACCATAATTTACTAAACATCACGCTGTATTGAAGAAGACTTGAAACTAGCGATTGAGACCATAATCTCAAGTGAGAAGTAGGGTCATTTTTATCATAGACTTCTATACAATTTGACTTCTTTTTGCAACCAGAGCAGTCGCCCCCTGCTGGCTATTAGAAAGAATGCAACTTTAAGGCACATCAGCATTGGCTTCACTTTTCAGACCTGGAGGTAGCCCTCTGTGCTGTAGTTAGAACGGTAGTGTTTTGAGCTAAATAGTAATATCAGCATGCTAACACGGCATGTGTGTATAAAGAGAACTGGATACAGCGTTGGAGACGGGCTCCCGTTCATTCCTATGAGAGTAGCTCAGTGACTTATGAAGCAAAAAAATGTTGACTTCCGAGTATAAAATTACCCGGATCTTCCACATCCATTAGACCCATAGAGGAGGTGCAGTAGCGTTTCTTTTAACCCCAGACCGAGGCTGGAACGAGGTGAGCTCATTCACATAAACATACGAAGGGAAATAACTCTGAATTTGGTTATTTTTATAACAAGTGACTAAAGGGCTATTCGAGTGCTCGTACTAGGAAGTCGATTCACCTAAAAAAAAATGATACTCTTCCTGTGGGCTTGTAACACCCTCACAGTGACAATGACTAACACGCTGATGTTTACCATGTTCACCATCTTAGTTTTTGTTAACTGTTTGGCTAAAAACAAACAAAAGACTTGTAGACTTTTAGATATATTTACAAGTGTACTTAAATTTATATATCACGACGAATTGAAGCAGAAACATAAGTGCTGTTCCAAACATTTCTGTGACCTTGAATTAAATATTCTGTAAACCAGAACTCACACACATTTCTTTTCATTCTCTCTACAGACTAGGAATGTCACAAACACCAGTGTGAAACTAGAGAAGCGATTGTTGCTTCCGGGTCGCAGGTATGAAGCCAAGGTGAAGGCCCGGGCCAGCGTGGGTCAGTGGAGCGACTGGAGTCCTGTGGTGACCTGGCACACTGAAGAAGGTGAGTCAAAGAATGCATTTAAAACCTAAATGCAATCCTGTATTGTGTACAAATTAGCTTTTGAGTAAAACCATTTGGCGCAGATATTTTATGTACTGGGTTATTTTACTCCAGATGGGTCTTTTCTTCTGATACAGACCATCCTTATCTCCTTTCCTCACATATCTAATCTTCTCCCTAAGTCCATTTTTGTGGGAAAAGTCTGAAGCTTTGCAGCTGTTGATATCATCTCTCTCTCTCTGGCTCTAGACTCTGGGCAGTTTCCCAGTTTGCATTGTGTGCTGGATGGAGACAAGGAGGTGATGTGTAGCTGGGAGGTGAGCAGAGAGGTGGCTCACTTCATTACCTACCAGCTGGCATGTCGACGCAACCAGACTGCGCCGTAAGTCGACAATACCACCTAGTTGAGGCTGCAAAATGCATCCAGTTATCATCCATTCATTCCTCTCCTTTTAACCCTTTGCCTGCAGGTCTGAGAGATGCTGTGTGAACCCGACAATCAGCTCTGACCTCAGCAGGGCCGTGCTGAGGTACAGCTGCTCGCTCACTGTCACAGACC
>CAKALG010012816.1:0-13973 GCA_916700815.1 Helicolenus hilgendorfi
AGTCGGTATTAAATTCCTCTTTTCATGCTGTCGTCTAATGTCCCTTGTTGTTACTGCCTTTTGTTCTTCTTTTAATAATCTTGTCTCTTATTTACACTCTGCTCTGGTTCTCCCTCTCCTTGTTCATATTCAGAACGCCTTTGTGTGCATCTACTTGATAAATGGCTTCACGCAGCTAATAGACCTGTCAACCACTCTGTCAGACGTGGCTGGATACACCCACAGGTATCACGCTGCATACTTACATTCACTTCCCGGAGGACAGATGATGACAGCAGTGTTTGTGCATGCCATCCACCTTCCTATCACTGTATCTGTGTGTGTGTGTGTGTTGTGGTCAGGATTGGGGAGCTGAGGGAGGTGATGGATGACATCCTACGCAAGCAGTGTGACTATGACCCTGCGTCAGGGGAAAGCTATGACTTTGACAGGTTTGTGCGAGCACTTTTACATTAATCTCTGCTGTAATATAGTAAAGTTAGAGATTTAAGCAACAGACTGCATGTTAAAGGGTTTGAGGGGAAACTAAACTTCGATACTTTTCAACCTATTTTCCCATGTTTTTGTGACTTGGTGACTAATGGGGACAACAAGTTTTGAAATTGGTGCAGTATTGTGGGAAAGTGCTGTAACCGGCATACTGTGGCTCAGCCATCGAATTGAAAGACCTCATCCACATTGTCGAAATCATCTAAATATTCAGCCGTGACATTGAAAATATTTAGATAACACTAAGCTCCACAACAAACTCTGCCCGGCTGGCACTCACGTTTCCACCATGGATGTTTTCCACTATTCCACCGTTGTCTTCCGGCAACACGGCACCTTCCGAGATTTCAGAACGAGACTTCTCCTTGAGTGAGACTCTTTCCATGATGTCAGACACTTATAATAACAATCATAGCCTGTCATGGCAAAAACAAGCACTTTTAGTGGACGTAAATGACGGTGCCAGTCTTCCCTGATAGCACCATATTGCAGCCCGTGAAGCTGCCATCTACAGCGCTCTCCCTCAATACTGGACCAATTTCACAAATTGTTGTCCCTAAAAACATGGGAAAATAGAATTAAAAAAAATACCGGTTACCCTTTAAGAGAGTGCACACATGGTTAAAATTAGATTAAATTAAAAAAGAAGTCAAAGAGCAAAGAAGTTGACAGAAAAATGAATTTAAAGTGCTCAAAACAAAGGCTTTCATTCTCCATATGTTCTTTTTTTATTTATTTTTTTATTTGATTTCTCCACACAGTGACTTCAACGTCCACGCGGGGCCTGCAGACACTGCCTTCATCCTGGATAATCTTTCATACAAATCCCCGTACTCAGACAAGCTGCTGGTGGAGGATCTGAGTCTGAAAATCAGCCAGGGAACACATCTACTGGTGGTGGGGAACACAGGCACCGGCAAGACGTCACTACTGAGGGTCCTCAACCGACTCTGGGAGGCAGACAGCGGTGAGAGAGCAGTGAGACTGAGGCTGTTGACTGAGGAAATATTGCACGAGTCAAACGGTTGCAAAAAAGTTTTGTGATATCTGCACACATTAGTAGTGTCGTGACAACTGTCTCCCGTCTCCTCAGGTTTTGTCCAGATGACCACGTGTTTCGGGCCCAGAGGAACCCTCTTCCTGCCACAGAAACCTTACCTGACTGATGGCACACTGCGTGAACAGGTCGCTGCGTCGTCTTTTATTGTGTTTCTCTATAGAGCCTCTGTTTTGTTAAAAAAAATAGATGTATAGATGCGTGTTGTAGGTTTACCAAAATATCTAACTTAACTGGAACTCTCTTCTCCAACAGGTGATCTACCCATTGAAGGATATTTACCCTGCATCAGGTATGAAGATGTCACTCTGACTGAACTGTGTATTAATCAGTGCAACATTCAACAGCTATAGATGTTAATTCATTTAATAATAGTTAGTTGTTCTGGAAAAAAAAACATACAAATTAATATTAAATAAAAGCACATAGGTAAACGTGTGTCATTTTGATATTTTAATACATTAAAAGCCAAGGAAATGGCTCATTTAATACTACAATAATAATACCATTAATACCGTAGATCAGCGTTGTACAAAGATGTATATGTGTATGTACAATATGTATATTTATATAAATCAAAACTTGGTTTTCATTTGTAACTGTGTTAAATGAGTTTGTGATATTCATATTGTGAGTGCGCTTTTTTCAGGGTCAGTGGACGATGACAGAATTATACAATTCCTAGAACTAGCTGGAGTGGTGAGTGACTTTATCCCACAGTATATTCCTTTTAAAATAAAATCTTTTATTTATTTTGCTAAATTGCTTATTCATCTTGAATATTTCACTAAACAAGTTTTAACATACACTGATCCCGAATCAAACTTCTATCTGTGCTCCAGTCCAGTCTCCTGAAGCGTACAGGTGGGCTGGATGAAAAGGTGGACTGGAACTGGTAAGAGAGATACAAGAGGGAAAGAACAATGACAAATGTGTTTATAACTTCTTCAAATGTGCCACAAAACGATGTAGACTCTGAACTAGTTTTTCTCTGCAGGTATGATGTTCTGTCTCCAGGTGAAATGCAGCGTCTCTGCTTTGCTCGTCTCTTCTACCTCCAGCCCAAATATGCAGGTGGGTTGTTTTGGATTTCTGAAATGTATTCATTAAAGCGTCCGAGGAATCTAGACTTTTAGTGATTCTGACAGAGCAGTTTCAGGGGAGCTGTCCTCGCCCACTGTCTTTGATTTGACACCTACATTTCAGATTTAGCATATGCATGTTTTCATCCTGTCCTCTTTGTTAGAGGTGACCAGAGCTTTCTTAAACTACAGTTTTTTTTTTTTTTTTACATTTCTTTTCTTTGCAGTGTTGGATGAGGCCACCAGTGCTCTGACGGAGGAGGCAGAAGCACAGCTGTACCGAACCTGTAAACAGCTCGGCATGACTTTGGTCAGTCTGGGACACCGCAGCAGCCTGGAGAAGGTAAACTAAACACACATGTATCCTGTCCAGAGGCCTGTACTACGAAGCAGGATTTGGGGTTAGCGAGGTACCTTCAGGTTTAACCCTGGGTTTTCAGTCCTACAGCGGTGGTTCACTTCTAACACCGGCTCTAGAGAGGGTCTTTTGCGTTTTTACGTCACCTGAAGGCCACCATAGTTCTCCGATACACTGATGAAACTGCAGTAACGTGAGCCGCAGAGTGCAAAACCGTGGTGCCGCCATCTGACTTCCGTTGTTCCTGAAGTAGTTTTATGGTAAGGATGACCTCTGAACAAGGAGAACAGCTTTACTTACCACGGTTTTGCACTCTGCAGCTCACGTTACCACAAAAGGAAAAGGAGGAGTGAGCGGAGGGGTACTCAGTTAGTTGCAATCTGAAACCTCACCACCAGATGTCGCCAAATCATACACACTGTACCTTTTATCAATTAGATCATACATTTCTCAGTCTTCCTCTAAAATGTTTAAAATTGTGTTTGTTTTGTTTTTTTGTCACTCCATGATTATTTGGTTTCAATATGTCAATTTTCTTACATTTTAGCACTTACCTCATCTTGCTTTTTCTCAAATCTGTCTAAATGTACAAAGGATATTAACACTGTCTTTCTGTTTGTCATAGTACCATGATGTCCAGTTGAAACTGTGTGGAGGAGGCCTGTGGGAGTTAACCAAGTTAAAAGGAGGCAGCCTCACAGAAGAAGACCCGTGACTGCAGGGTCATCTCTTTGAAATCCTGGACATGCAGGAAGCTCCAGTGTGGGAGACGAGGACAGAAAACCCTCCTGAATTCCTCAGTGAGTAACACTGCAGTGCTCTTCAACAAGTTACTTTAAAATCCCAGTTTCTCCAGTGGAGGTGGACAACTGTACTCATCCAGTTTGTATGTATTCATGCAACATTGAAGCAGAGCTCAACCAAAATGTTCTGGACCTAAAGACTTTGCCAAACGAATAGTTTGGATGGCTCTGCAATTGTTAAGAGTAAATTCACCTATCATGACATCATGACAACAAATCAGGAAAGAAAAGGGACCCTTTTGACCTTCTTGTGTGCCTTTACATTTGTTTATTGTATTATGTTTACAATCACTCCATTCATTCTATATTTTGTTACAAACACAATTTGCTTAGGTCTCTGTAAGTCCTATGAAGAGAAAGTACATCTGTGGATTATACATAGCTTTTGGGGCTTTTCACATGACGCGTCTAAAACGCCAGCCGTGCTGCTTTCGTCCTTTTATCCAAGGTGCATGTATACATGTAAAAACGTAGTCACTTTAACTTCTCCTCCATATATTTACGGTAGACCGAGATTTCCGGAAGAGGAGATATCTGCCGGCTGTGATTGGTTGTTCCTCGTCACATGACATGCTGTGTTCCAAAAGTTTAACGATTTTTATCTCGGACAGGTCGACAATGAATTTGATGGACGCAAAAAACGCAGCATGTGAACTGCCCCTTAAAGAGTTGTTTACCTGATTTCATAAAAAAGTCAATATGTACAATAAAAAGAAGAAAAAAAATTGGCCTTTAAAATTATTTTTGATACATTTGGACAAGTTTGGTTGAGTGAAATAGAGAGTAATGTGAAAACATCACTTTTATATTCCTCTTTAGATGAGAATGTTTTTAGAAAACACGTCGTCAAGGTTGTTGTTTACTACAGAGCTCACGGTGACCTTGGATGATCTCTTGAACTGCTGCAGGATCATCCAGCGTGCTGAGGTCACCCAACCGGTTCAAGTCTCGCTCCACCACTTTCCGTAGCACCCGCCGCATTATCTTACCTGAGCGTGTCTTTGGCAGCCGCTGGACGAACTGTGAAAATGACATGAAGTGATTAAGTACAAGTCAATCTTAAATGTCTGTTTGTACATTTAAAGTCAGTGAAACAGAATTACCTGGATGAAGTCTGGACAGGCGTACTTGGCGATCTTTTTAGATACCATGTCGTTTAGCTGCCGGGACAGGTCCGCCTCTTGAACGTCCACATCCTTTTTTAGCACCACGAAGGCATAAACACCTGACAACAAAGAAAAGTCTTTGCTATGATGGACATTCTTACTGTAGTTAACATTGCTATACATTTTGTAACTCTAGTTTTATATAATGTGGGAAACACAATTTTGACTGAATAACACTGACAAAAGATGTGTTGCTCACCTTGTCCTTTGATGTTATGCGAGTATCCTATGACAGCAGACTCAGCCACTGCAGAGCATTGATTCTGTTACAGAAATCACAATCAGGATCATCTGTACACTTTATGGGAAAAAATTTAACTGCTAAAAATACATATGTAGCTTTAATTGAACATTGAAGAAAGTACTTTAAATCAAACTGAAACTACTTCAACCTGGCTCAAAGATGTCAACCTTTTTCCTTATTACTTTTTAATATAATTTTATTCACAATTTTATTGCTTTCATATCCAACTTTGGACATATTTGTCATTTTAAAAACTTTTGTTCTATTTTTCAACCACGCTAAAAACATGGTTTTAGGTATGACAATGTTGGTCAAGAATAAAATATCTTGTTAAATACAGGATAGATTGTCTTAACCTTTCGTGTTGAGCCACCAAAAAAATCTAAATTTCCACTTGTCCAACACTTTGAAGGTAGGACACGTGTAGAACTACTGTAAGTTTGAGTAAAAGTTAGAAACGAATGCTTCCATAGCATGCTACTAAGCTAAAGTCAGTATGGTCTTCTAGACAAACATTACCATTATATGAATGTAGCAAGCAAGACTCAAAGACAACAACAATTTGTTAATCATTGATCGACCTTACCACCACATCCTCTATCTCTGCCGTCCCAATCCTGTGGCCGCTCACATTGATGACATCATCAAGGCGGCCCGTGATTTGGTAATACCCCTCCTTAGAGCGATAGGCGCCATCACCAGTAAAGAAGTAACCTATTGGCACAAAGAGAGACATGTAGAGACTGAGTTTTCACCAAAAATCGAAGGAATTGAGAAACATTATAAAAATACAGACAGTTTTTTATCTTGAAAACATCATAATGTACCTGGATGAGGCTGACAGTAGGTCTCAATGAATCTCTGGTGGTTGTTATGAATGGTTCGAGCCATACCAGGCCACGGCTGAGCTATACACAGAGCTCCAGATGTGTGGTTGGAAGTCAGCACTTTTCCCTGAAGAAAATAACAATAATAATAAAAAAACAGCGCTAAATGTAAACACAAGAAACAATAACAGAGTTATAAATCAATTTTATAAATGCAAATAAGGATTTTGGTAAGAGCACAACACGACTGAAACAAAACCTACAGTTTATTCCTTTAAAAATTGCAGAAAACGAGCACGATTACAGTGCCACGTTAAACCCTGTGAAAATTGAAGCTCTCAAAATGCTGTGCTTTTTTTGTTGAGGGAGAGGAAGAGAGATGAGCTCAGAGACACCACTCCCAACTGTCTGCACAATCTGTGCATTTCAAAAGCAACTGCATTTGTCACAAAGTAGTATGACAGATTTCTATTAGGGAGTTTGGCACGCACAGACGGGGAATGACGGGTGGGAGCAGGGTGGGTATCAAAAGTGACACAGCTGCTGGCTATTTTATAATCCTAATCTGACCCTCCATCCAGGCCGTTCCCAGCTATTCAGGGACAGCACGCTAAACACACACACACATACACACACACACACACACACACATACACACACACACACACACACAGGGATGAGTCCCACACCTCAGTGTCCATGAGCGCGGGCTTAATGCCAAAGAAAGGTCTCATAGCCATTCCTGGGACAATCTCTGCGTCTGGGTCTGATGGCCTTGGGGTGATGCAGATGCCACCTGTCTCTGTGAACACAGAGCAAAACAAGGCAGATTATAAAGATGCTGTTATTCTATATATTTTTTACTGTCAACAAATCCTATAAAAAGACCAAAACCGACAATTTATCAGTTGGTTTTTTTTCGCCAGACTTCCCTGAAGATCTTAAAAAACAGGTTAGAAGAATTGGTATGTCAAAAATACGGATTGAGAGTAACCTGAGAGGAAATAAATAATCACTTTTTTAAAAGAACTCTACATGTGCTGAAGCAAACTGGGGAAAAAAGTCAAGTGAAAGGGACAGGAGGGGAATATAAATGACAGAGCCAACTAACAGTTTGTAAATCTAGTATAAACCCTTCTCATTGCTACAGATGTAGGTTGTTGAATTATAGCCATACTAAGTAAATTAAATGAAATTAGGTTTGCCTGGACCTCAGGGACCGTGGTAATCCGCCTAGTGGTGTTGGTGGCAACAGTGCCGGAAACAGCAGAGGGGACCCGTAATAAAGTAGGACACAACAGATGATCCCACAATAGCATTAGCAACTGGCATCCTGTTCAAATCCACTGTAACTGTGAGACTTCTGGACTAAAATCCCCCCCAAAGATCATCAACCCTTTTCAGTTGAACCCCTTCCAAGAGTCTTAAACATTTTAGAAATGGTAAAGGAATAGTTCACCATTTGGGAAATACATTTATTCACTCTCTTGCAGAAAGTTAGATGAGAAGATTGATACCACTCTCCAGACATGCCTATTTTATGATAATCACATGCAGTTTGGGGCAAGTCTGACCGCGATTTAAATATCTGAATCAATTGACAGCCCTAGTTTTTTTTTAACTATATTGACTTTATGACAATTTCTTGACGATTTCTTAACTTTTTCAACCTATTATGGTAAGACTTTTTATAATGTTAACACACACATTTTTCGACATGCTATTCCATGACTTTATGACTTTAACATACAATACTATGACTTTTTTTTTTTTACATACTATACTGTGACTTTTTTTGACGTAGTATACTATTCCTTTTTTTCGACATACTATACTATGACTTTTTTTCCGACATACGGCACTGGCTTTTTTTTTCTCGATATTCTATAATATGAATTTGTTTGACTTTTTCCATGACATTTTTACGACTATCTTTCGACAGTGACTTTCTTCCTCTCTTTTCGACGTGCTATACTATGACTTTTTTCCCTGACATATTGCTATACTATGACTTTTTTTTTTTTCGACATAATATACTATGACTCTTTAAATTTTTTCGACAAACTATACTGTGACGTTTTTTTGTGTTTTTTGACATACTACACTATGACTTTTTATCGTGACTTTTTTCGACATACTATACTATGACTTTTTATGTGACTTTTTTCAACATCATATACTATGACTTTTTTCGAAATGCTTTTCTACAACTTTTTTCAACATAATACTATGAATCTTTTCATGACTTTTTTCGACGTACCATACTGTGACTTTTTTCGACGTACTATACGATGACTTTTTTTCCTGACTTTTTTTGCTGACTTTTTTCGACATGAACTATACTTTTAGTATAGTATGTCGAAAAAAGTCATAGTATAGTTTTTTGAAAAAAGTCACGAAAAAAGGCATATTACAGTATGTAAAAAAAGTCACAGTATGGTATGTCGAAAAAAGTCGCTACAAAGCTTCTCCACCTCCCATCCTCCTGCATACTCTCACCTCTCTAGTCCTGTATGATCCAACATGGAGGCCGTATGCCAACAGCGGATCAAAATAAAATGTTCTCTCTAAACAGGCTACTTGCTACTGGATCAACCAGATGGCATTTATGAATAATGCCACTTAGTCCTAATTGGAAACACTGGTCCTGGAAAATAATACATAATAACATAATATAATCTTTTTTACTGAAGTAGGGTATTTGGGTCATATCTGTGTCTGTAATTCTCAAGCTCATGATGCTCTGATGTTTAATTATCTTCCATTAATTATAGATTTTTTGCCATTTGTATGGTAATTAACGCAGCTTTGCTCCATTTGGTCATTACTCAATCTAATTTATTGGGACTGAGGATGAGACACAGTGTCCGTCGGGTCCTGTGTTCATCTGCAAAAATGATTTTATTAGCGAAATCAGTGGATTTCAAACATGTTGTCATTATATCCAATCATAAGCTACTTTAGTAGGGGAATAGTAGTTATTTTGCAGTGACATCAGAGGTTATCTATAGATGAAGGACGGGTTTGTTGTGAAATTATGTAATTTCTGCAGGTACAGTATACAGTTTTATTTCACTCTGGTACCTTGTGTAATAATCATTGAAGAGTGAAGATGACTATATAATTAGTTTTACAAATCATATTTTTACAAACAATTATGTTTTTTATTTCTCTATCTTCAATATGGAGACAAATTGGTGACCGAATTTACATTTGTCATGGGTTTGGGAGGAGGTCAGGGTACAAACTGCACTATAGAGACACATCTGATTGAGGGGAGTAGATAGACGTGGCTCTTTTGGCAGCTAAGGTCATAACCTCTGCATTCCGCATGTATTCATACTTCATCTGGCTTATGTGACCGTTTTGACAAACAAAAAGCAGGGATGAAATTATTGCCAACTGCATTTCTCTCCACGGTGTTAATGATGACTGTTATTAATATTACATTTTAAGAAAAAAAAGGTTGAGGTTGAGATTTATTTCATGCCTCTGCTTCCCGAAAACAGATGTTCCGCTCTGAGAAGAAAAACATCTGGTCTGACTCTTGGGAGCCCAGTGGGAATGGAAACGTTTATGCATGTGTGTGTTAGAGAGTGTGTACTGTATCTGTACACACCAACGTACTGCAACATTGTGTATATTTAACGCACACACAACCACAGGCATGTTACTGTTGGAGAGACAGAGCAGACTGCCCTCCCCTTTAAGACTGACTGAAGGAATGTTTTAGCACCCGCAGACGTGGATGTGCTCAAGGAAGACTTTGTGAACTGACCCAACAAGCGACGAAATGCTACTGTGAGACTCACAGGATGAGACAAAATCAAGTTTAATGTAAGATTTGAATTGATTGCATTAATCTCTTTGACAATATTCAACAATATCCGATTGAAGGGATTTGTACTTAATTTGTTCTTGTTCATCTTTCGATCAATAAACTGACTAATTCTGACGATGCTGTGACTGTTAAACCAAGACGACTATGTGGTTTAAATATGTTGACAAGCAATAGCTAATAAATCCCACACTTCAGTGTATTCCCACTTACCTGTTTGCCACCAGGTGTCCACCACAGGGCAGCGTCCATCCCCAACCACTCTGTGGTACCACTCCCACGCTTCAGTGTTGATGGGCTCACCCACTGCAGACACACAAGGACAACTTCAATTACATGATGTAGTCATGTATTCGTTTGTATTGTTTTTGCTGTTTAAATGCATACTCTTTTATATGTTTTGCAAAAACAATTGAGCACTGATGCAGGCAGAAAAAAAGAAAGTGTAAAAAAAGATGTTAGTGTGTGTTGGTTAGGAGGAGGATTTACATTCTTTATGTTGAGCTTTGTGGGTGTGGGTTTGTGGGTGTGTGTGGATGTATGTGTGGGGGATGCAGGGCTTTGCTGTGGCATGTTCACATACCAGCCGACTTGACTTCAAATATACTTTTTTTTTTAACCTTTATTTAACCAGGAGTAAAAACTCATTGAGATTAAAAATCTCTTTTCCAAGAGTGTCCTTGCCAAGATAGGTAGCAGCAGAGTTACACAGTTGCAGACATAAAACAGCATAACAATTGAAAACGAAGACAAAGAGCAAATTACAGAATCATAAGTTATCAAAAAACATTCATCAGCATACAAAACATCTACAACCCGATGTGCTTCCTTTCAAATCTTTTAGAAGCACTTCAAAGACATTCAGTGAGACCAGCTCTCCAAGTTTCAGGTCATTTTGTAACTGATTCCAAGAAGAGAGGGGAGCAGCATACTTGAATGCCCTTTTTCCCAGTTCAGTACGGACTTGAGGGACAGTTAGTAGGATTAAGTGTTGTGAGTGAAGACAGTAACTTGCATGTATTACATACTTTCATACTTTCAGTATGTAACACGTGTGTGTGCTTTTAGGAAAGGAATTTGTATAGTAACTCTCTATTTGTGGCCATAATTATGGTTATTGTAACATTTTGCTCATCAATGTCCACCCAGTTAGGTAAACTGTCCATTTTAACTGGGAAGTAGTTCTATACATTATATGTTGTTGTAGATGTTTACGATGGGCAGTTTGGGAAATAATTTTAAAATTCACATTTGTTTTTACACCCAAATAAGTGCAGATTATCTGGTTAAACTGTCTGATTGCCTGCTTGTGTTACTTCTTGGACTTTCTCTTGACGTTGCCGTAAAATGTTAATATAATTAAGAAGAAGAGACGGCCATCACTACGTAAATGAGAACCAAAAAAAAATGTGCCCAAAATAGTATTTGTAAGTGTCGTGTTTAGCATACCAGAGCCGAGAGTTTTGAGGGTTGAGCGGTCGTATTTCTGCACCCACTGGTCTCCGTACTTGAGCAGCAGGCGGATCGCTGTGGGAGCCCCGTAAAACTGGTTTATCTTAAGTCTCTGAACCATCTCCCAGTACCTTCCTGTGAACAACAAAACATGTCTCAGTTAGAGATATTCTACAGTGTCGTTGGTGTTTTCCTTGACAATACCATGATGACTGTGTCCTCACTCCTGTGTATACAGAAGTCCTAATTTTAGAGTGGAAGGTATGGCCAAGTTCAAGTTCAACTGTAAACAGTTATTCATAGACAAAGACATGGGAATGCAGAGCTCTTGGCAAAGGCAGGAAAACTTAGAGGATGTCTGCCAACACACTTTACGCAGACACATAAAAGTTTATATTATAATCATAAAAATGTCATTATAATGATGCCATTAGAGCTAATAAAAATGTCCTTAGGTGATGATATGACAAATTGGAAGGTTCACTGTGCAACTAGAGGTGTATTGATTTATTGTAATGTAAGATGAGGTTTTTTTCTATTATGAATTGGACAAACAGTCTGATACATTCATACTAGGACTGTCAATCGATTCAAATATTTAATCGTGATTAATTGCATGACTGTCCATAGATAATATTAATTTTAAGATTAATCGCAAATTAATCAACTTTTTTTATCTGTTCAAAATGTACCTTAAAGGGAAATTTGTCACGTATATAATACTCGTATCAACATGGGAGTGGGCAAATATGCTGCTTTATGCAAATGTATGTATATATTTATTATTGGAAATCAATTAACAACACAAAACAATGACAAATATTGCCCACAAACCCTCACAGGTACTGCAATTAGCATAAAACAATATGCTCAAATCATAACATGGCAAACTCAAGTCCAACAGGCGACAACAGCTGTCAGTGTGTCAGTGTGCTGACTTGACTATGACTTGCCCCAAACTGCATGTGATTATCATAAAGTGGGCATGTCTGTAAAGAGGAGACTCGTGGGTACCCATAAAACCCATTTTCTTTCACACATCTTGAGGTCAGAGGTCAAGGGACCCCTTTGAAAATGGCCACGTCAGTTTTTCTTCGCCAAAATTGAGGGTAAGTTCGGAGCGTTATTTAACCTCCTTCACGACAAGCTAGTATGACATGATTGGTACCAATGGATTCTTTAGGTTTTCTATATGCATGGCATATGGTAAACATATAGCCCTAATTTATACATTTGCTTATGTTCATACCTGGGTCAGGGTAAATAGGAGTGCTCTCAAACAGGACAGTGGTTCCCCCGTTGGCCAGAGGCCCGTAGACACAGTAACTGTGTCCCGTTATCCAGCCGATATCTGCCACACAGCCGAACACATCTCCATCATGGTAGCTGAAGACATACTGGTGATGAGAGGGAAGATTGATGGGATGATTGGACAAAAAGAGAAGGAAGATACAGTATTTAGATTCCTTTTATACTCTTAAATTATCCATTTAAGCCGTAAGTGTTATTAATATATCTTCAACATTTATATAAATAAAGAACTTAAGAGCGACAACTAGAGCACCGTTTTAAAAAAAAAAACTCCTCTATAATCTGCCGTGATCAGGCAAAGATTTAAATCAATTTAAATGTCATTTTTAGATGATGGTGATATTTTGTATATGTATATAGTTATGAATACTACATTCCATTTCTGCTAATAGATCCCACAAAATCCTACATACTTTAAGTGTATGCTAGCTAGACGATATGGTTGTTGTACAGTGTTCATGCTTTGGTTAATTTGCAGACATGGTTATTTATTGTTTTCATTTCACATCTCTACATTTTATTGTTTTTATCGCTGTTGTTATTTTATATCCTTCTAGCTAGTAGGAATGTGGTTTCAGGGAATTGCTATAAAACAGCTTCATCAGTTAATTTTCCCTGAATAAACAATGGCTGATGATGAGATTTACTCCACAAATGGTCACTGGGTTATGGAACACGTTTTGGCCGTCCAAGGCCACGATAGTAAAATAATTCTCGCTCTACGTGTGTGATAAAGCAGATGCAGGTCGTGGTTGATGTTTACCCTGTGTGTGAGTGCAGCATACAGCAGGTATCCAGCCTGAGTGTGGACGAGTCCTTTGGGCTTCCCTGTGCTGCCTGATGTATAAAGCAGGAACAAGACGTCCTCGCTGTCCATGGCCGCTGGCTCACACACCGAATCCTCCTTTAGCATCTCCTGCATGACATAATGACTCACACTTAGTAATCACAGCAGAGAAATAGAGCAATAGATACAAACATTGTATATGTTGAAACATGCAATCTAACGTTTTAAAATGTATTTTTGCTTAATAAACATTTTTTAAATCTCTATTTATCCAGGGGAAAGTGACACAGAGCAGCTGCAGTCCTCTGCTGTTGGCATTAATATCTTAATCAAGTTCTGATTGGCTTTCTGCTCTCTCACCTCCTCCATGGCAACGTCCCTGGCTGTCATGGCGACCGGATTCTCTGTTCTCATGGCAACAAACACCTGCTGTACCGTCGGGCAGCTCTGAACTGCCGCATCTACCGTCTTCTTCAGCTCGGTGACCTTTCCCCCTCTGACGCCCTGGTTCACCGTGATGACGGTGCTGGACTGGGCTGAAAATGTGATGGATATAAAA
>CAKALG010012819.1:3856-14114 GCA_916700815.1 Helicolenus hilgendorfi
ATTTGTACCATCTTTCTGTGTAAATATCTCATGTTACAACGTGGACACCTGCGGCTTATAGACAAGTGCGGCTTATATATGTACTTTTTTTTTTTCTTTTTAAATTTAGTTGGTGCGGCTTATATTCAGGTGCGCTTAATAGTCCGGAATTTACGGTATTCTTACAGTGTTCTGTATTTGGTGCTGTTGTGTAACTAACTTTGCATTTTCTTCTTTCTCCCATTAACACCTTGAGCTTTAGTAAAACTTCAGCAGGTGAAATGTTGAGATGTTACATCTAGCTATAATGACACACGCCTCTGACATAAATGTCTCTTTGTTCTTTTTATAAGGCAGCAAGAAGTAAGTGTGTGTTTTCCCCATGACAAAAGAAGCAGAATCTATTTCTTGGTCAGTAATGTATTTCTGTGCCTTCACCTTCAATGGCAAGTCCATCTCTCTTTGTCTCTCCCACTCTATCCGTCTCCCTCACTCACACTCTCAACAAGCCTTGTGGCCTTTTACAACAAATTAGCATCCTTGTTAGTCGTCTTTGAGAGGAGCAGGAACTTGACAGTTTCTGTTTGATTCAGAGAACTGAGGTTTGTAATGTTTATACATAAAGGCCCAGCTCTGCTGGACTGGCATGTGGTAAACGCTCTGAGCCCTCAGTGGTTGTTTCTTTTGCATCAAAACACACCATCCACCCTATCGTCGACAAACATATTTGGTTAGTTTTGTTTTAGCAAACAGTCGTTTTTGAGAAAAATTGCTACCTGGATTACGTTCACTGGCAACATTTATTTACCAATCTGTGAAGAGCAACAGTTTTGCACATGCTGTCAGGTTTTACCCTACTTAAAGGCTATAATGGACTTTATGATAACAATACATGAAACGACAATGTGAAAACAATGTGAAAGGGGTTACTCTTACTGGTGAACCAGAGAATTATCACCCGAATCGGTGGCTCCCCTCAGCTTTACGGAGTTTCAACTCATTTTTTAGCTTAACTTTACTGTTTTGGATCATTCTCACCGCTCCCATAGGGTTGTTTTTCAGCAGCAGGCAGTTGTTTTCAGCTAAAAAGCCCCACTGAACACCACCTGCTCAGCACCAAACGGCAGACAGGCACAGTTAGCAACTAGCTGGTGAACACAGTGGAGCATTTAGCAGCAAGAGAGAGATAGATATTTCCCTGACAAGTTGGTAGAGACCAAAAACAGAGCTAAAAGAGAGTGAATGTTTGATTTATATTTATCAGGTGGACACAAACATGACTCCAAATTAATGATAATGTTGCTCCGTATATGCTGGATGTGTAAATAAGCAACTGTTTTCTAACAAATACGCCATATCAACTTAAAAAGTGATGATATGTCAATGTTATGATCTCAACTTGTTTCCGTCCAAGTGGCCTGTTCTTGCAGGTTTAAATACTGGATTAAGGTTAGGAGGAAATCTGTGGTTTTTGTAAAATATTGAGGCAACAAATCCAGTCTCATGATTTATGTCAGCCTAAAGACCAGAATATTTCCCTTAACCAAGTGGTTAGAATTGCATCAACATAACCATAAAAGCGTTAATAATTATGGGGGAAAAACAGGAACTACGTTGACGGTGAATGTTTCGCAGATATGTTCAATACAAACACTTCCTCAGTATGCCGATGAAAACATAATGTGGGTGGTGCAAATAATTTGCATACAGTATTAACATTTTTTTTTAGGAAGCAGTGTTGCACCTATAGTACATAATCCTGAAAGCTCAGCAAATATAATGTTTGTCCCACTCTCCTGTCCTTGTTTAAAACTGAAATCATATCCTCAGTCCATAAACAAAAGCAATTGTTTTTCCTCAAGTAATGTTGCTGTTATAGAAACACCCAGTCAAATCCTGGCTTTTCTTACTATTCCCCACAAGCAGAGACATCATATAAGCCTTGATGTTTATCTACAGAGGATTCCTCTCATGTCTCATAACACTGTTGTTAATTCCATTTTTGCTTTCTCTTCTTAGATGCTATATTTTTTGTGAAAACATACCTGAGAAACAGACTGTTTTCCTTCTTTTTATAGTTGCTCCGTTTCCCGCTCTCATGTTTTTCTTTTGCTCTTTAATCAACAACCAAAACTCTCAATATCACCAGAGAATACATGTCATGTTCTCTACTACATAAAAAAACTCACAAACTCCTTTCACTGCATCAGAGCAGAATGAAAATAAATAACGTGCATTTGCGCTATTTTGGCTTCTTATCCCCTGCATGCACATGTTAGCACAGGAGCAAAGAACCTGTCCCTCCTCAAAACTATCAAAGCAACTTTACAGGATTTATTTCAGCATACTTGTCACCTCGGAGAAAAAACGAACTGTTAGTTAAAGGAAGCTATGCGTGGTTGCACATACCAGTACCAACGCATGTACGAGTGGTACAAACAAAACATTTCCATTCATCTCTGGGAGGTTTGAGAGGGTAAATGGCACTCACACACTGGGCATTTAGCCGGCTGTTAACCCCAGACACATCTCATGAGGTTCCTCTCCCTCTCTCTCTCTCTCTCTCTCTTTCAACAGCTGGGAAACATTGGTTTCAGGTCAAGTTACTGCCTTTGCTTTGACCTCCCAAGGTATCCACCAACATTTAGGGCTATCTATCTATCTATGTGTTTGTGTCTCCATCTTCATCTGTCTGTGTCTCTATCTGTCTCTACTCTCTCTCTCCGCACACACACACACACACACAAACTCCCGAGCACTTACCCTCATGATCCGGTAATGCGAGTCTAGCACTTGTACTCCAATTATTCTCCTGTACTTGTTCTTGAAAGGGTTCTTGCCTCTCTCTTAGCTAAAGGATGTCATACCCCTTGTGATTTCTGCTGGACTCTCAGAGGCCTCCCAGTGTTCATCTCTTCAAACTCATCCATTTCCAAATGCACATCATTTCAACGCTATTTGACCTGAAATTGATTCAATACAAATTTAGGATGGAGTGCATGATGTTCCGGTCTAAATGTGTGAGTCCTAATCAATTACAGAGTCACTATCACATACTTGTGCCTACATTAGGGAGCCAACCAACACTATAAGAGTATCCAGTGTTTTGACTTTTGATATATTAGTAATTATTAGGGCGTTTATGCAAATTAATTTTACCGCCACTAATTTCTTTAATGCGTTAAAGAAATTAGTGGCGTTAAAATGAATTTGCATAAACTCTTTAACGCATTAACGCAATTGATCTTCCGGAGGTTGTACTGGGCTCAGTTTTAGTGAAGATACTGGTATCATATGAAACTATTAAACCTAAGGAATCCATTGGTACCAACCATGTCATACTAGCTTGTCACAAAGGAGGGTAAATAATGCTCCAAACTTACACTAAATTTTGGCGAGGAAAAACTGGCATTGGCATTTTCAAAGGGGTCCCTTGACCTCTAACCTCAAGATATGTGAATGAAAATGGGTTCTACAGGTACTCACACACTGAAAGTTGTTGTTGCCTGTTGGGCTTGACTTTGCCATGTTATGATTTAAGCATATTTTTTAAGCTAAATGCAGTACCTGTGAGGGTTTCTGGAGAAAATGTGTCAGTTTTGTGTTGTTAATTGATTTTCAATAGTAAATATATACATATATTTACATAAAGCAAGCATATTTGCCCATTTCCATGTTGATAAGAGTATTAAATACTTGATAAATCTCCCTATAAGGTACATTTTGAATAGATAAAAACTGTGCGATTTAATTTGCAATAAATCACGATTAAATATTTTAATCGATTGACAGCCCGAGTAATTATTTTTAGCCAGTATGCTGCTTTATCAGTAATGGGAGCTGGACATTTGAAAGAGAAATAAAGCAATAATGAAGAAGGATGAGTAAAGCTGAGAGTTTGTTAGACACAGCCTTTCAGCTTATCATCTATACTGCTTAGACAAAATGTCATGCCCTCTACCTGCACTAGAAAGAGACACACAGACAGCCCTAGTTCTCTATCAGTGGTGTTGGTGGTCGGCCTCCACTTGATGTTACAGTAGTTTTCCCAGGAGGAACGACACTTTTATGCCATCTATAATAAGCAGATTTCCTCCGACCTAAAATAGAGTTAATCCTCATGCGAGGTCACCGAAAAGCATATATTCATAAGTCTATAGACTCTCTGTGTGTTTGATGTCTGAATGAATACCATTTGTGTTGACGTTAGAAGCATTAGCACTGCAGTTGTTTTGTTACGTAACTCCTTTTAGAAAGCTTGCAGAAAAGTGCCACGTTCTGATATCATGAATAAACTAAAGCTTTCAGCTGCATGCAGCCCGACATCAGGCTGCCAGGGAAACTGAGAGCATCGCTACTAAGTTACAGCAGTGTGGCGATATCTGCGCAGAGATAATCTGCCCCCATCTCTGTTGCACATTTGAGGAGTAATCTTCATCTTTCATGGTAGAGAGTGTCATCAAGAGCTTAAAACCAGTGGCATAATGGCGGAGGCAGGCGGTGCCATCAAGGCATCGCAGAATGAAAGCCGTGGCACACAGTATAAGCTCTCAGGGCCGTGCAGCATTAATGGCATCTCTGCAGTCACAGGGTGACCATATGCTTGTACATTTGGTGAAGACATGCACACCCACTCGCACACACACGCACACACACATTGCACCAGCAAGTGTTAACAGCCAAGTGACACACGGTTCAGCTCCGACGTGTCTCCCTTCCGTCTGTTGGTCAGTTCGGATGCATTCCCAACGTAATCTACAAAACCAAATAGAGAAGCTGCAATTTGAAATATTATTATAGATGCATCTTAACAGTTCCTTTTTTTCTATGCATTTGTAACTCCGCATGTATAAAACCTATTCAACCATGTATATAGTTTTAATGGCATAGTGCTGCAACAAGTGCAGAGATGCAACGGTTCGATACTCAGTGCTCTACCATCTCCTGCTCCTCTCTCTGTCTCTCTTCATCTCGCTGTCTGTCTGTCTCTGTCTTTCTCTTGTGCCCTCTGAAAAGCAGTGGTCAGCATTAGTGGGCTGACCTCCATTGTCCTGCAGAAGCAAGAACATCCAGAGGATGTAAAAAGGAAATCTGTCCGGATATGACAGAGATGTGGGCTTTTCAATGGTCACTTAAGCTAAAGAATAATCTCATTACTCGGCGGAGAGACAACATACTGTACCACTAGAAAGCACGAAATGACAGAGATAGTCACTCAAGTGAAATTCAAAAAGCCATTTTCTCTTTTGCTGTACAACATCTGCCAGCGATGACTGATAAGATTTCCCAATTTGCTCTACTGACAGATGAGGAAAAATTAAATATCCGGCAGATTCAGTTTGCTCGTGACACTAGATGGAAAAAAGGTCATATACTTTTTAGTTTTAACTTAGTTATGTTTTACATTTTTATGTAAAAAGGACTAACTCATATATCTAATGTATTTAAATCATTTTTTCATGCATACAGTACTTCCTTCCTTTGAAATGGTTCAATCAGGGCGGCTGTCAGATGTGTGTGCCTGCCTGGGATGAGGCTTACTCCGACTGAGAGCTCCTGGCTGCTGTGAATCACACCTGTAACACTGGTGATTATTTCCAGGCTAATTAAAGATGTTTGGATTTTTGTATGAGGAGGAAGTAAAAGAGAGGGAGAGAGAGAGAGAGTCCGGGAGACAAGCAGACAGAGAGATCGGAGTTTAAAACAGGGCTTCATTTCCGTGCCCTTTTTATTCCCCGGGGGAAACACAATCACTGCACTCGGCAAACTCCAACCCCCATTTCCTCAGATGCTTCGCTTTTAGTTTTAAAGACACACTACAAATACACCCTACCTGCTTGCCAGCACCACAAGGGGGACACATTGTCCATCAACTCCACACTCTCCATAGAAGCATTTATTTTTCCCTCTTTTTTTTTTTTAACCTGTAATTTGTGCATTTTTCTGTTTGTCTCTCCCCCCACTACTTCTCTCTCTCTCTCAGTAACATAATCAATATGTTCCATCCCTGTCAATCTAAAACTTAAAACTCACTTACATCAAAGACCCGCATCCATCATACATCTCAAGGTCACGGGTGGACCGGGGATGAAGGGCCGAGATAAATGTGCCCGAGTGTTTTTCCAGTAAGTGTGTGTGTACGTCGGAGAGAGTGACTGAAGATTGAATGTGTGTGTCGGAGAGCGACACAGTCAGACACAGAAACAGCGACAGAGACAAAGGCAGAGACAGTGGTGGGGGGGCGACTAATGGAGAAGTAGCACAGAGCTCAGCACCACCCTAAGAGCCTCTGTAAGCCAGACTGAGTCGTGGTCTGAAATTAGCTGATTTTTCACTGTGAGCACTGCACATTATCTGGGTGTGGAATGGGGAGAGGAGCAGAGCGGAGGGAAGAGGAGGTGGGGGTCGGCGTTTAACTTAACAAGATTAATATGTTTGCCTCATCTCTCTGGGTTTTATTTCCTTCTCCTTGCAGGGCCCTTGTCAAATCTCTTTGGACAGGCTCTCACACATGACGCTGGAAGGAGACCTGAAGGACACTCCGCAGAGTGTCAAGAAAAAGGAAGAGGCTCCATTTTGCGACTTTGTGATTAGCATGGGTGTAAATGTATGCCAAAGCATGACGGGCCTTCTCTGGTTGATTTCCAATGGCTTTCTGCATTTGTCACTTGACTTAGAAACCATAATTTCTGAGACATAAATGAACCTTTTATGCAGAATGGACAGTCAGCTGCATATCCCATGCATTTTGAGATCTCAGTTGGACATTTGAGTGTGTGTGTGTGTGTGTGTTCGTACCTGCACAGATGTTTGGTGGTTAGCCAGATTAGTGAGCAATAATGAAATCAAATCTCAGGCCCAAAAGAAAAATGAAACGTGCGCATTTAGACCATATATCCATAATGATTACGTCGAGAATAACTGTGTATGCAGACAGAGTATTTCTCTGAGGAGATTAAAGAATACGTATGATGAGATTAAGGAGAGGGATGAAGCGATTAAGACTGACTACTTTAAAATGATTATGAAAGGCTTAGAAGGGTAGGTCGCACACAGCATATTAGAGAGACACCGAGAGAGGCAGGACACAGAGCAATCTGGAGTTTTTGATCCATGGAAACAACAAAGAAGAGCTAGATGTGCTTGTTATAGTCTTATGTCAATAGCATTTTCACCAGTGTTGCTTGATATTACTGGGGAGAAAGGAAGAACAGAAGAGGGAAAACAAAAAGGAATAAAAGCAAGGCGTATGCACTCCCACATGACCTAGGAGAAACAATGACAATCAAATGGCCTGCAGCAGACTTTCCCCTCCCTCTCTCTCCCTCACTGTCTCTCTCTCCTTTTCTGTGTACTTTGATGTACAAAATAGCCCCAATCCATAAACAGCACCATTACTTTCACTGCCTACCTACGGTGCTCTCTCTCTCTCTCTTTCTTCTCTTTCTTTTCCCATCCCCCCTTCCTCTCTCTCAAACACACACAAACACACTTTCCATTCTCTCCAAAGCAACTTTCAAGGTATATTTTGCCAGAGGCCTTTTGTGGTCATGGGTAGTATGGAAGGGAGAAGAAAATTGTGGGTTGTCTATTGCGTCGATGCTCGCAATCTGGTTGAAGAAATAACGTTTGACTGACAGTGACATATAGCAGTTCACACCTCCTCCGTTGCATCAGCATACTTCCCCTTATTTGTCTATCATTCTGTCAAACCTTTCACACCTCAGTAGAAAGCAGCAGCGATATGGAGCTCTGACCAAATTGCCAAACATGGCCAAAGATTGGTACATCCCCTTCCATACATGAGATTGGTTACCCATAGGGACAATGTTCCATGTTTACCTTATTCTGTTAAATGTATTATGCCTCCTTCTCACTGTGTTCCAATGATGGATGGGTTAGTTGACCTTTGCGACTGCAATGTATGTTTACGTTCAGTACAAGAGCGGAAAATAGGGTGATGTTGTTATAGCGGAGAATGTGATTCACCCCTATAGTTTCCTACAGACAGCCAATGTTAGTTACCTAACCATTAGTAAAACATTAGCCATTAGGGGTGTAAGAAAATATCAATACACTTGAGTAGGGCTTGATTATTTCGATTTTTTCGATTAACTTGTCGATTATTTTCTCGATTAAACGATAGGTTGTTTGGTCTATAAAATGGTGAACAATTTCAATCAGTGTTTCCCAAAACCAAAGATGACGTCCTAAAATGTCTTGTTTTGTCCACAACCATAACATATTCACATTTATGAAGCTGGAATCAAAGAATATTTACTTTTTTTCATAAAAAAACTACTCATACTGATTAATAATTTATCAAAATAGTTGTTGAATAATTTAATAGTTGACAGCTAATTGATTAATCGATTAATCGTCGCGGCTGTACACTTGAGGATCGCGATATCATGTTTTGAGGTACTGTATCGATTCTCAAAAACACTGTATTAATAGTTTAAATGCAAAGATTTGTGGCATACAGTGGATCAGATTGCACAGAAAGTAGTGCTATGCAAATGCAGATCACACAATCCTGATTGCATAAAAAAGTAAACTGCATTTGGTGGTGTGTTCTTTATACTATGTCAGTTTTCCTAAAAATAGATTGAAAAAAACACATGGCCTTGCTTTAAGTACTGAAATATATCACTTTATATTGAATAGTTATCCCTGTATCATGATATCGTATCACCAGATTCTTGCCAATACACAGCCCTATTAGCCATATCATATTCTGTTACCCAAACTTAACTTTACCCCAAATATGTGCTTATTATTGTATTGGTCAACAGAGTGGAGGCTGGTGTATACACAGATAATGACTGAAAATACAGTAAAACACAGTTGTAACATAGAATGTCTTCGTAGGAAATGTTATAATTGTTGAAAAATAATTGTCCTTATTTCTGCTTAAATGTGTATGGACTGCTGACAAATACTTAACGGAATTACAACTTTAACATGGGTGGGACAGATCTGAAAAATACTATACTAATTTGGGGTTTTAGAGGACTTGTTGGTTCCCCAAAATAACAGTGGTGTCTCTACACATGAACTCAGGACAAAAACTGCTTTGCATCATTTTAGCAGGAGCTGTACTGTGCATATGAACGCTACATGACAGCTCAATGGTTGCATGTTTTAGGGGACGGAAAGGAAAGGACAGTGACGACTTATGTATACAGTACTGTGCGTGAACGATTTAGAAACCGTTGACATCCGTAGCAGTAGAAATAAATGTTGAAACCCCGCACATACCACTGCACCTCCAAAGAAAACGGGATATCAAAAATAGGCACTGTAAAATGGATCACAAACTTTCCAAACAATTTGAGATCCACTAAATCAAGAGAAAATAAATCATTTGTGCTACGAAGACTCTATTCTACAAAGGCAAACAAAATACAGTGGCCTGAATTTTGAAAAAAGTTCTATTAAGATGGAGCTTTGGTAGAAACTTTTGTGAAGTATGTGTACAAACATCCCAATGAGAAATTCTACCGTTTACAGCTACGTGCAAGTCAAGATATGCTTTCAGAAGTCTAAAAGGTGTCTCGCTGTACCATCGTTCTAGGAAGAATCTTCCCTGGCAACCTGCTATTTTTCCCATAGCGCACAAAGGGGCATCAAACGGCAAATTCAGGTCAGGCAGTCAGGTAGGTAGGCAGCCATCTGACATTTCATTAAAGGCGATCATCAATGAATGGAGCTTTTGTGTTGAGTGGCAAGATCTGTGATGTATCTGCCGGCAGCTGTTACTTAAGCTCACTGGGTGCAACTGTAGCTTGACGTATTCTAGAGCTGTTAAATGGAAGCTTTCTCAGCATTACCGCAATTATGGTAAAGGATATTGCAGAGGATATTGGGTAATATGCATATTTTATGGAGCAGGGGCCATAATTTCCTGACACTAGGGCTAGTAATACATTCCATTATTTGGTCAGAATTCCCCAATCATGTTGAATTATCAAACCAAAGCAAAAACCAAGTCAGATAAATCACTGCAAATGCAATAAACACAACACAACCAATTGATTAACTAGCGGGGACTTTACATCATGGCCGCAGAGAAAAATGTTTTTTTTTCAGGTCATGGTCATCCAGTGTGCATTTAGAAGACTACATGGCCATTTGCTCGACCCTCCCGTCTCAATTATCCTTCATGTCATGCATGCAGAGTGCATACAGTACATCCTCTGTCCTACACTAACCATGGCAACATGCTGACACTGTTCAGTCCTCACATGCTGACATTGGTGAAAGCTGAAAGAAGGAA
>CAKALG010012821.1:0-18719 GCA_916700815.1 Helicolenus hilgendorfi
AGTTTATTACACCTCTGCTTTCAGTTATTTTTATTATTAATTATTGAATTTTAAGAGAGCACTGAAGCGCATAAAAGAAGTAAATACTTACTTCAATTCCTGATTAGACCTCATTGTTATATATTTGTTTCATTATTATTTAGTTATTCCCATTTTGAATGTGTAGCATCTCAAAGCACTAAAAGAGCAATTTAAAAGCTATACTATTAAAAACATTTAAAAAATATAAAAAAAACATTTGTCCTAAATGCACACAAAAACTGACATTGTAACCATGTTTTAATATAAATTTTATTCGCAGGACATACGCAAAAAGCCATACAATATCATCAGCTTCACATTACAATGCAGACTCACATCCAGAAATTGGGCTTTAGTGTCTCTCTAAAATAAAATATCCTCAACAAGACAAATATTAAAAAAAACATAAATTAAGGAATTTAAAATATCCACACATACTGCAGTAGATTGCACAAGGACGGGGATATAATTTTGCCACGTAAGGCAAGATTATTTGCAGTGTGAATGGGATAAGCTCAAAGGAATCTGTAATTGCGGTGAAATGAAAATTATTCATTTAGCATGTAGAGAATATTTTTTTAAACTACCCTGTGCTACTGAATTTGAGTGAGGACTTTAACAAAACTCTGGCCCAGTTAGTGGAGGGGGAGTGAGAAAGGATTACATACTGTACATACAGTAAATCACATGTATATTTGAATTTAGGCCCACCTCACATCCGTGAGGCTTATCGATGGATTCTGCGATTCAGTAACTAAAAAAAGTTTTCACTTTGCTGACATGAAGTGGACCTAAATCACTGTGAGAAGCTACAAAATGTTACTTTTTTATAGAGATGAAAATAAACATCCTTAATTCCAGACTCCACTACTTTGCTTGAAAACGAGTCATACATTTCCCCCCTTGCTGAGGACCAAGCAGTCTTTCATTCGTCAGTAAAAGCTTGAAAATCACCAATATTAGAGTCATATTTTCAGTTGCTTTAACTGTTCTGTGTGTAGTGGTGACATCTCAAGAGAAGTGATCTGGTGTAACGTTTGGGCGTACAATATGAACACTTCTGATGACACTGTGTTTACGATAGTTTATAGTTTCACGACCAAGAGAGTCGTTACATTCTCCCAGCCCAGAAAACAATGTTTTCTAGTTAACACAATTAGCCCCTCAAAACACAAAGGTAGCACGTTTTACCCTGACAACTGTGATATGCTTCAAGTATCAATATTCAATGATGCAGCCGTGTTTACATAGAGTAACATCAGTTATTTATTTTTAGGATTACCCAGTTAGCCAGACAAAGTGTTACTCAGTCATAAGACAAACATATAAACCTTTTCAAATTTCACAACATAAACCTTCTAAATGGGCCCCTTCGTATTACCTGTTGCAATGTTTGTCAAGAGATTTGTCTAGTATTTAATATTCTTATCAATATGGGAGTGGGAAAATATGCTGCGTTATGCTAATGTATGTATATATTTATTATTGGAAATCAATTTACAACACAAAATAAATGTCATCCAGAAACCGGTACTGCATTTAGCATGAATAAATATTATATTATTAATTAACATTACAAACTGCAGCCCAACAGGCAACAACAGCTGTCAGTGTGTCAGGGTGCTGACTTGACTATGACTTGCCCCAAACTGCATGTGATGATCATAAAGTGGGCATGTCTGTAAAGGGGAGACTCGTGGGTACCCATAGAACCCATTTTAATTCACATATCTTGAGGTCAGAGGTCAAGGGACCCCTTTGAAAATGGCCATGCCAGTTTTTCCTCAACAAAATTTAGCGCAAGTGTGGAGCATTATTTAACCACTTTCATGACAAGCTAGTATGACACAGTCTAGCTCTAGCTTTAAAACTGAGCCTGCTACAACCTCCAGAAGGTCGATTGTGTTAATGCGTTAAAGAAATTTGTGGTATTTAAACAAATATCGCGTTAACTTTGACAAATTGTTTTTCGTTATCTGGCTAAATGGTTAATCATACCAAACAGTTGCCTGCTCATTCAAATATTAAGTGACCCATTAAATATGTAACGCAATAAAACACCTGCTGAAAACAGCTTTTTCTTTTTTACATTTAGTTGAAGATAACCTTGAGTTCAAGTGTCCGACGCTGTGGTGACTTAAATATAATAATATTACGCACAATAACTTGCTGTTTTCAGCATGTGTTTTTTGCCTCCATTTGTACAATCATCTGATTTCAAGATCAGTCCTCACAAATTTGAAGCGGGTGGGGAAACTTCTCTCAAATGTTAAATATTCTTTTTAGTCTAAAACCATAAAACATGATTTTGATAAATATTCTATTTTGTGTAAAATGCCCAGTTTCTGCTTGATTTTGGCCAAGTTCGGAACATTGGAGAAACATCTTTGAAACAAATAAAATATTTATCAAAGTGCTCTGGTGTGTTATTGCTTCAGTGTCAGCCCCATATCCAGAATGCTGATCGTGACATTAAAAGCCAAACCCATCCAACTACGGGTTGCACGATACTGCCTTAATATAAACACACTATTCGTGCTTCTTTTGAGCTTATTACACCGTTACACAATAGCTGTGAAACAAAATTAAAAATGTAAAGTGTCTGGAGAGAACAGTTGGCTTTGCCCACATTTGTTTTTTGGTAATCAGATCACTCAGGACGCATTCGTTGCTGCCTCAGTGAAATTGCTTTCTTTTTCACCCTCACATCATCTTCTTGCATTTACTTCTACTCCATTTTGGATCTCTCCATCTTGGTTTTCATGATTTCCTGGAACAAGAGAAGGCAGATTAATACACGTGCAGTAATGTGAGGTGCGTGGGATGATAAAGGTCATTACCAGGAGCATTTTTAATAGACAAAAATGTGAGTGGAAATCATGGGACTAGCAGAGGGAGAGTAAAAGGAGCCTTTACCTCTTCTTCATCCAGCATTACAGGGAGAGCTCTGTATAGAGAGGGGGAAAACAGAGAAAGAGAAGAGAAGAAGAGAAGAGAAGGAGTCAGTGAGTGCATTTATACAGTTCAAGCCTGGATCAAACAGCATTTTAAGATACTCCCCATAGCTTGTTCGTTCTTCCAAAGAGAGAGAGAGTTAACAGTATATATTTCTAGTCTGAGCCGTCCTTGATCAGGCACTGTAAGCTACAGTACATCAACACTCTTACATAAGCCGAGACAATATGACATTAAGAAGGATTACTGTTTTAAGCCAATACCTTTTTACCACAATACTGTATGTTTTTAGCAAAACACTGTAATGTGAAAACTATAATTTGCTTTACTTACACATCGGCAACAGTTGTAGGAATGTTCTCCTCAACCCATTTTAGGTCTTCATCCTGGCGAAAGCAGAGTTTAGAAATAAAAAATGATGGTAAGAGTTGTTCCGATACCAATACCGGAAATGCCCCCGATGCAGCCTAAAATGCTGGATCGGGTATCGGCAAGTACGTGAGTCTATGCACGATCCGATATCACGGTATCATGTAATTCATCAGCTCAATTACGCTACACAGGAACAACAACAACATGTGTCACTTGCTTCCCGATCTGTACATCCTATCCCATCAGTGAGAGTTGCACTTGCTCATTACCGATTGTGCACGTGCTAGCGGAGTGTAACGTTAGCCAGAGCTAGAAAAACATCTCAATTTGGCAATATTTTACACTGAGAAAATCTGTCAAACTAGATAATAATAAAAAAAATATTTAGTATTCATTCTCTGTATGCATTTGTTCATGTTTTACAACGATTTTAACCTCAGCCGGGCTATAAAGCATAAATTCACATCCATACAGGATTAGTAGTATAGACATTTCATGGTTGTGTTCTAGAAGGGAGCCTGCAAATTGTGAAATCTGCAAAGACTCCTGCGAGACTTGCTGCCCGATGACCTGTCCTAATGTTAACTATTCTAGATCAATGCCCAACCTTAACAACCTCGCAAGAGTTTCCCCAGTTTGCTGGTCCCGTTCTTGCCACTACCACATTTCATCTCCATTCTGCCAACAGCTTTGGTCCAAGATTACTTCCTGTAAGCTACTGCATTAACTCACATTGCTACAGAAAACACAAAGGGGCCTCCTTAAAATGTTTATGTTGTCAAGTTTGAAAGTCTATACAGCTGTCAAAAAATATATATGTATTTTAGTTTTTAAAGCAGTGGTATCGGATTGGTACTTCGGTATCGACCGATACGCAAGTTCAGGTCTTGGAATCGGTATCAGGAAGGAAAAAAATTGGTATCGGTACATCTCTACAAAATTATTCATTTTTGTGTGAAGAAAACAATAAATGGATAAAAAAAGAGAGATGTTGACAGAAGAACGTAAACCCACCTCTTTACTCAACAGTTTCTGGGAGCCATTAGAGTCTGGCTTTGAGCCTCTCATCTTCATTCCCTCTGAAAAATAAAGAAGCCAAATGAAACTACATAGAAGTGAAATGTCCAATAATATGATTATAATATAACTAGGTTATTAAAATGTCCATTCATACTATTACATGATTATAAGATGAATATTTATAAATGAATCTCCACATATCTGCTTGAACAGATTTAGATCATGGCCTCAGCAGCACCGGGTTATACAACACAAACCCTCAGTTGACTTGACAGCATCGTCTTTATGGGATCTGAGCAGACCTAGATTATTTGCAGATGAGTGGGTTTGTCACAGACTACAAAAATGCATAGAAGCTTTGCAGTGGCGACACAAATCTACTGGAAAACATTTCTGGCACGATCTCAGAGGTCCAACAGAACAGAAAAGAAAAGTGTTTCCACATTTAGTGTGTTGATGTGACAAACATCCCTGCAGCCCCCTCAGGGCTCTGAGATCTACAATAAACTATTCAAGCACTGAGATCGAAAAGCAGCCACTCAGTTCACCTGAAACAAACCTGGCTTTGGCTTCAGGCGGCTCAAAACTACAGTATATATTAGCTCTGTTAATGCTAGCTTTTATTGGATACTTAGCGTGCATATCAGATATGTTTACAAGATGACAACACTGGTTATCTGGCTGGATGCTTCATAGCAAACAGTGAAAAATGCTCCATCAGAGACAAAGGGATCACTCTTCAGTAAAAAAACAGCACAAGAAACGGGGTGTCCTGGCTGCTAAATTACAAACCCTGCTACGGCAAATGCATGACCCGCCCTACTCTGCCTCTGACTGGCTGGGACTTGTTGTCTTAGGTTTAGGGATGAGGAGTGAGCTTGGGCCCAATCCCAGGGTTTAAGGCTGTCCCACTGTCAAATCATCAGGAATCATCGCAGTCATTTTGAGCCCTTTATGAACACTTTCCGTAAATCCGCATTTCTGCAGACCTTGCCTGAGGGATTACCCACAATTCATAGCATTGTGACGTTAAACACAGCGATACCACGGTTACCAAGTGTTCATAGAGATGAGTTGAGGACCTCCAATATACCTGCCATGGTGTTAGCTGGCACACTTGGCCACAATAGCACAATAATTAGATATTAAAGGACCTATATGTAATAAATGCACTGTAATAAATCATAAAATGACCATGATATGTCATATAGAGATTAAGGAAACATGCTGAATTGAAATACTGGCTTCTCCGACAACAATGCTACAGTCAGTATGTTCTCCTTTGAAATTTCCATTCTGCGCCGGAACGTCTGTTTTTGTTTTGGCTGGTGTGATCTGGTCCACTGCCCATTTCAAAACCCTGTTAACACATATGAAACAAATTGGCACGCAAACACAGCGTTCTAAAGCCATAGAAGCGATTAAACGAACTGGACCAACAGAGATAACGTTAACATTAGATTCTACCCGATCTGAAGAGCCTCGCCGCATCTCTCTGTGGTCCGTGTGCTGCTGGGTTATCACGGCAGTGAGTATTTGAGACACACAGCCGCTGAGGTGATTCCGACTACTGCTTGTGGCCAGAAGCTAACGTGATCATGTCTAGAAGGTAACCATTAAATTGCGAAAACGTGCGCTAACTGCTATCAGTCATGTCAGAGAAGCAGACGGCTCCAATATTTTGAATTTGGACTGCCGTTACTCATTTTAAACACTAGTTGTCAGTACTACATATTGTTCCTTTAACAGAACATATCTAAAAAGTCAATTTAAACAATATTTCTCTGGTTGTCAAGTTATCTGAACTGTACCAACACAACAGCCCACCCATCTATTACTAGTATAAACACTGTCTGACGCAAGTGTCCTCAGTCTTACCAAAAGCTTCATTCAGCATTGGCTCCTTGGCCTCTTCCTCGTCATCATCTTCATCAATCAGAGGAGAATGGGAGAACCTGAGAGAAAACAGAACCACATAAAATAAATACAACTCCTGGCAACTTGAACTGGGGCGGCTGTAGCTCAGTGCGGGTCGTCCTTTGACCACAAGGTTGACGGTTCGATTCCCCGGCTCCAACAGAATGCATGTCGAAGTGCCCTTGAGCAAGACGCTAAACCTCAAGTTGCTCCCCGGGCGCTTTACAGCAGCCCACTGCTTCTAAAATACTAATAATGGCTTAAATGCAAAGGTTTCTGCATGGCAAATAAAGGTTTCTTTCTTCTGCCTCCTTCTTAACTGACAATGTTTCTGGGCTAGAGGTGGACTCTGACCTCTGGCTGTTAGCAGACGGCCGCAGCAGCACCATGATAACCAGCAGAATGGTGGAGAACAGGAGACGCCAGAAGGCATCGTCTACCCACAAGTCCCTCCAACCCTGTGGAAAGGATACAAATAGAAAACAGTGATGATGTTATCAGGTTGGAAGGCGAGTTCACTTTTCATCTCTGCATAAACAAGAAACGGAAACCTCATGAAGGGAACCAGGACCGGAACACGACACAATAATCAATCAATAGCAGACATCAAACTGACCGTCTGGCAGTCTACCAGCTTGAAGACTTTGGTGGTCCAGATGATGAATATGATGGAAGCTGTGGACACAAAGTAAACACAGGTCTCATTTTGATGTCTGTAAACAATATGCAAATGCTGCACATGAATCCTCCCAGCAGTGGAACCAAAACTAGAAAAGGTTATCCCAGCCAAAGGGTAGGCAACTATACGAATACATTTACATACTTTAATACATGAGGAGCATACTGAAACAATACAGGACATATGTTTTAGAGGAATCGTTCACTACTTAACACAACTACACTTTTTCACATGCAGTAGTACTTCCCAACACCAGTAAACACTTCCCCTTTACAGACATGCCCACTTTATGATAATCACATGCAGTTTTTTTAATGCAGTTTAAATGTGTAATTTCCACTATTCTAAAAATGGTGTATTTGAATATTTCTGCATACTGGGGTCTCTAAACAGTCTTGGAATTACATAAATTGGGTATCACTGTAAAGCTGGGACTCTTGTGGATCCAAAGAGCCCAACTGTACATGTGTGATGATGTTAGTCTCCATAGTAGCCAATTCACTGTAGTGAGACCTTTTTTTTTTTAAAACACGACCACACTGTATAAAATGACCTGTGGTGACCTCTAGGATAATCACAGCCTCATGAAACTTTACAACCACAAACTAGAGACCTAGAGCATTCAGAGGATGGATGGCTTTCCAGAAATCTCCAAATGTCAAACGTTTTTGATACGACATCACAGCGTGGCTTCTTATATGGTGTTCCCCAAGGTCTTGGTGTCTTAATGTGGTATTTTGGAGGGATTACTGATCATTTGAATCAATTCTCCAGTGGTAAAATTTTTTTAAATTTAGCCCCAAATCTGTGTAACAAACGGTATCAACCCAAAAAATTGCTCCAACAACTTATGAGACATAATAGAGCATGGGGATGGCCATCATATACTTCTATCATCATGTTCTAAGCCCTTATACACTGTCACAATGTATTAATTAATGTTTATTTCTGATTTATGACTAGAACTACTTAACACACAGTGCTGAGCTGTATCTCAAATTAATCTTCATGTTCCCAGCTTTCAGATGATGTACACCACTTCTATGTGACATCTACTGCTGACCTGCTATGTCCCCCTAAACACCCCTTTAAAAAAGACAAAATGGGTCTATGTGGGTCTACTGATCATAATGAAGCAGCTGGCAATCCATCTCAGAGCAGTTGCTACTCACCGACCACAGAGAAGATGAGAGTGTTGGTGAAGTGCTGATACAAGGAGAGTTTCACTATATTTCTGCGGAGCTTCAGGAGACGAGTGGTTTGAGACAGACTGATGAAAATGTGGATGCAAATTAAGGAGAACATACTGTTTATACTTTCAAGTAACCACAATTAAAAGCTTATATCAGCAACACTTCTGAAAATGAAAATGAGTAGCCGTTTTGGCTGGATGGGAAAAGCATAACCAACACAACACGCAGCAGAAAATAAGAGAGAGGCAGAGAATAGCCACCAAGGCGACCGTCCCGTAGAAACCCTGGAAAAAGAAGACAAGAGTTGGATTTTACAATCGAGACAAATCATGAGCCTCGAGGTCAGCAGAGAGCAAAGAGTGTGAAGTCACGGGGCTTTTTTTAAACACAAGATAAGCTTGTGTTAAGATCAGATGAAGCTGGAGCTGCATTCACATAAAACAACACATCTGCTCACCAAACTACATCTCCCTTCATTCCTCTTACTGTCTTTCTTATCTTATGTTTGCTTGTATAACGTTGTGTTTCCATTACTTTTTGGACTTACTGTAGCGTCTTTATCTGCTTTTGTATTTCACTCTTGATCAAATACGTCATTCCCGGTAATCATCACTAGTCTGCCTCCCAGGGACTGAATCCCTGCATGACCTTCTCCCTCTGCTCAAATCAACTTTATTCATATGGAGGGCCTTGAAAGCTGCGCCAGGCAAGATTTTTATGTAAAAAATACACCACCACTATCAGCTTCAATCAGCCTGTGGAGGCTGCAACAGCTAATGTCCCATCTGCAATTATTGAAATGCAGTGGGCTCATTATATTTTCCTGGATGAAATTCATTTGCAGCCACAGACAAATTACAAAATAAGGGGTTAGAAGTGAAATAAAAAATGGTCTTCTAGACAGCAGCGAGAGAGTGTGTGTCTCTCAGAGGAAGCTACACTCGGTGTTAAATCTTTTCCTCTCTCATCCATTTGGTGTATTTTGGGATTCAGTAAATCTTCTTTGGGTGGTTTGGTTGGTATAGATTACTGTGTGCGGATTAGTGCAGTCAACACGTTCTCATCCCAACTCGTCATATACTGACGCTTCGTCAGACCCCTCGGCGTCACTTTCAGGTTGCAGTAAATGCGTATTTAACGTTGTGAAATATATAAAAACACTTGCTTTGGTTCACCAAAGAAATAGCTGATTGTAACGTGAAAATGAAACTTGACATACGGGGCATGTACAGCGGTCTCCTAAATGAAAACAGCGTGTGTGTTTGTTGGAGTCAGTTGATGCTACCTAACAGGATCTCTGTTTCAAAAAAAGTTGTCTCTTGCTGCCGTATGAAGCTAACAAGTTGTGCGTTTCATTAAATCAAACCTCACTGTTGATACTGATTATAAATAATTATAATTATTATAATGGGGGAAGGGGGAGGGCCCCAGAGAACTGTTGAATTCGTACCGTGCTTGTGTGTGCAGGTCCTTTGCTGGGTGGAGCTGAGGTGCCATCTCGCTAACTGTGAACACCTGGCCAGTGTTCCTGAGTTATTTCAAGGCCTATTGAAGGAGCCTGGGACACGGGCGGTCACGGGTCTTGGGGTATGGGGTATAACACATGCACAGTGTAACTGAAGCTGCGGTCATGTGTTGCGATTGGCTCAATTTCAACAAGTGCAGACCAGATTTTTTACCGCGCATGTGTTGCACCCCAAAGACATGACGCGTTGATGAAGCGTGACCCAGCCTCCTTCAAAAGGCCTTGAGTTATTCAAGCCTGCCTGCCCACATGCCAGTGTGTCGGCCTCTTTTGTTTGACACTGACAACATGCTTCTCACATTGGCCACCGCCCTCATACACCACTGATTCTGACACACCTCACTACTTTAATAAATGAGTTTGTTATTGGTAAGTTTGATGTGCATCTCCCTCCTTTGTTGCAACACTGCGAGCCAGAGACACATGAGGGATTCACAGGAAATGATGCAGCATGTAAATCCAACATCACTGTTATTAATTTGATCTCACTGACATCAGCCTCGCGGTTTACTGATCACTCTTTGGCTTACATTTCACACTGCTGCTTAGGGCTGAACAATTTTGCGAGAGGGAATGATCATTTTTACATCATTATTCTCATTGTATAACATATTAAAATGATGATGGTGGGATTTTTGCGGGGATGTACTAAAGACAGATGCTTCCTTAAGTCGGTAGAATATCACGTGAGCACCACAATATTTAATTTAAAATGGTGTTTTGAAACACATTTCGTCTTTAACAAATATTGCGCCTCCTGCCAATTGAAATTTGCATCAGGCCATATTGCGATTTCGATAAAATTTGGATTCATCATGCAGCCCTGATGTCGCCGCTTCACAATAAAAGCATTCAACTATCAAAACCACAGGGTGGCTTTTATTGTGAAGCAGTCACAAAAAACAAAGTGTAGTTGTCATAGAGGCTAGCGCTGACAGTTCTTAATGAGAGGGGTTACAACCGGGACAATTCAGACGGTTAGAAGATTAGCGTTTATGTATTCGTAGTAATTATCTGAAACTGTCACTGTGTCCTACAAGGCGTCTCTTTCTCCAAGGAGGCTAAGACAAATATTGTGAATGACAGCTGTTGGGTGGTGGAGTTTATAAATAGTTGATACTTACACCCGTCACTCTCAGCACACCTTCCACGGAGGAGAAGAGCAGGTAGAGAAGCCCGACAGCTGCCAGCCGGTGCACCGTGGTACCCAACCTGGGCCTACACAGGTGAGGAGAAAACAAACTGTTGAATGATACTAAGCAATGATTGAAATGAGAATATTAGCAGCAAATCCCCCCACTGTATTGAGACATACCGTGAAGCAAAAGGTGAGTTTTAAAAGTCTAAACTTACTTGACTATGCCATAACCAAGACTGACAATGAGGACCAGGATCCGGGCTAGAGATCTTTTGAGTGCAGAAAGCAGCTCAGCAAAAATCACAGCACCTTGAACTGTGAAGATGAAAAAAAACACACAAACAAAATGAGGATTACATCAGACTGAAACGAAGAGAAAAAGAGAGACAAGCAGAGGTATAAAATCAACCAACCGAAGTCTCCTTTGTAACGGATGCTCTGGTATTCCGAGTAAAACACCGCTTTTTCCAGCATGCCGAGGATGATGACGGCGCCGATCCAGAACTGGATCCGCAGCAGATCCCTCCAGTAGCAGGCACACCAGAACAGCCAGAGAGCCCCAAACAGCACGTACACGATGCACATGATCATGAAGAACTGTGATGGAGAGGAGAGAGAGAAGCTTTGTTCAGCCTTTGAGTGGTTGGAAGACTAGTAATGCGCTATAAATGCAAGTCCATTTACCATTTATTCTGTATGTTTCAAATTGAAAACTATTAAAGGTCTGTTTGCCACAGACTGTAATGTCATGTCATTTGTGTGTTTAACCATAAAAACCCTCCCTTTATATAACTTATGGTACATACCATCATCAGGGGCCAGTCTGCTGGAGAAGAGAAATCATGTGGTCCTCTCATCTCCACTTTCACTGGGGAAAGAAAAATAAAAAACTTCTTAAAAGATTCAATTATCAGACTTTTTATCCCTTTTTGTTTTCATTAACTTATCTATTGAGTAAATATGAGATATTCTAAAGCTTTTAGAGTGAAACAGTGTCTCTCACTTGTGAAAGCAAAGTTGACCTGCTCCGCCCCGATGTCTTCGTCCTCGACTCCGCGGTACACAGGATGCACCTTCACTATGAACAGGTATGGACTGTCCTCCCAAGATTTGGCCACCGCACTGATGCTCTGCAAAAATAAGAATCACAACCACGGCCCTCAATCTGGGCCCAACACACAGAACATGCTCAATAAAAGTCCGCAAAAATAGTGACGTTTGTAAAGTCATTGGAGATAAACTGAAGGAGAAGGGATTTGTGTGCACAGCAGATCAGTGCCGAGTCAAAGTGAAAACACTCAGATAGCAATATATCACAGTCTGCGATTCCCTGCATAGAAGTGGCAGCTGGCAAGATGAAAAAGATGAATTCGCTCTTTCGTACACGCCCCCCCCAGCAAATTATTTTTCAGAATTTGGTCTGCTTTAATTTGTGCACTGTGAAACTGAACCAGACTAAACAGAAAACTAACCAAAAGTATCAATATTACTCGGACTAGCCAAACGGACTATGGGTTGTGAAAGCATCCTTAGTTGTCCAAGATTTCTTTATCGATTAGTCCTTCTTTAAGCTTTTTCACACTGAATGACTTATTTCCAAGAAACTTAAGAGCACATCTCTGGTAAACACAAGTTTTAAAGAGGTGCTTTTGTGTGATTCCTTGAGGAGAAACTCAGTTCTACACATCTCTGTCGATTAAATCAACTAATTGAGTAGTCGACTAAGAATTTCTTTGACCTAGTTACTCTAAATTGACAGTGTGTTATAACTGGACTGGACCAACACACAATCCGTTCCTAATGAGAGAGACCTTTGGGGCTCCGTAGGATATGACCTCGTATAAAAACACACATTTAAAGACATTTGCTGTGTCGTTTTTAATCCGTCTTTCATTGAGAGTCTCCTTTATTTTTCTTTTATCTGTTGGTTTCACAGCCTCTCAGTTAAAGACAGAAACAGTCTCACCAGTATTGTTAAATAATCCCTTTTGTAACCAGCAGATCCTCCGTAAGGCTGAATGTATTTTAGCATCTTCTGGTCATTTTCTCTGTTGCCGTCAGGATGCCGTTATGGTTTACCGGTTTGTAAAACTAACCCCTATTCTAAATCATTTATCCCCTCTGCAATCAGATTATTGAATGCTCCTTAGATTTTGTATTTCTTACGGACTTTTATCCTTTTACCATCACAAATCCTTTTATCCCTTATAAGACTGATCCTTCTATTGTTCTTATTCAGTCTGTTTATTTATTAGTTAGTGTAATTTACACCAGTAATCATTTTAGGTCCTGTTTTATATTTTTAGCTTACATATATTGTTGTTGTTGTTGTTGTTGTTGTGTAACACTGTGTTTTATCTAAGTTTTTATGTTTTTATGTACAAGCTGCTCCAAAACAATTGCCCCTAGAGGGATTAATAAAGTTGTTTCAATTGAATTAAAAGTGATTACAACATATCTTACCGGCTTGTCGGGCCAAATAAGGCTCTGATTCGATGGGTCACTCTAAACGGAACATAGAAACATAGTGAGCTTCATAGAGTTTGGTGATTTGGCAGTGTTAAATAAACATAATATGGTGAAATCCCTTTTATTAGCATAATATATCAGCTCGATCAGTGACTCACCTTTGGGCTAGTGAGGGGCTGATATGGGTTGAAGTCTGCGTAATACACCTGGGAGAGAGGACAGAGTAAAGAAATATCTATACTATACATGTATGTAGCAAACTAACTGAAATGTTGGAATGAAGAAAAAAAAGCACATAAGAAACATTACCGTTAACGTTACCTAACATTAGATAACTGCTGCACACTGAGGTTAAACTTACTGAGTGTATATAGTGATGATTAATTGTGTGTTTATGTGCTATCAATAGTAAGACAGCGTGTTTGTCATGGTAACAAACCTTCGGTGAGAAGAGGGAGGAGCAGTTGTCGAAGTACATGTAGCCCTGACTGTAGAAGCCATTCCAGCCGTCTTTCAACATGTGGTCCATACCAAACATGTTCATCGCTTTGTTGTCCTACAAAAAGGGACAGTGAGGGGAAATCAGTTACACTGTGCAGTCAATTAATTCTCTAAAACTATACAGATGCTGCAACATTATACCAACATTAAAGGACTACATACGATCCAGAGGTGGTTGTCATTTGACATACTGTAAAATGTATTGCGTTTTGGGGGGAAAGTGCGCTCTTCCCTCGCTTTAAGTCCTTCTTGTTCTACCCCTTTTAGGAACCTGTTTTGAGCCTGACAGAAGAAAACACCCCTGACCCCCCTGCTTCAAGACCGACAGCGACAAGGTGAAGTACATCAGCTGCTGTTTGAGATGCTTCTGGACTAAGAGCCAGCGCTGGCACAAACAAAGACGGAAGAGGAGCCCAAGGCCATGAAAACACTTAGAGGAAGAGACACCAGCTGTTCTGACTGACATATCGTTGATGCTGAACTGGTCAAAAGTTCAGGAAGTGAACTTCCTGAGAGTGAAAAGTCCTTAAAGGCTTGAAGAACAGACAGACATTAACAGACAAAAGTCACTACTCACTGGTGTGTTGAAGACCTCATTGTAGCAAACAGAGGAGCGCAGGTACCAGCTGATGTTGAAGGCCAGGTTCCTATCACATAACGCTGTGTCACCCTGGACTGCAGAGAGATAAAACAAAGATTATTAGACAGTAATAAGACCTTACGTCCCACCAGCTGTTCCAGATCATCACGTCACAGGAGTTACTCTGTGTGTTGTAATCTACTTTTTGTGTCCGTGCTTCCCCCCCCCCGACCTCCCTTGTCTAGTTCTATTTCAAAAAGTGACTTTCCCTATTTCCCTACGTCATGTTGCTGCATTGTATCCTGGTCTATTTTCTGCTACAGTGGGAGCAGAAATCAGTATCTCTCCCTCATTTAGAGTATTGTGGATTTCTCACTCTCACTCACTTCTCACTCTCCTAGTTACTTTATAATGTCTTGTCTTTGGATATATCTGGAAAGAGGCTCTGGGGCTACACTGTTATTTGAGAAAACAAAAATGAGTAAAGCTCTCAAAGCTAAGTGTGAATTGTGTATTTTTAGTATGTGACAATGATGCCACCAGACAGGCTTTTTGTCCATTATTTCCAGTGCCTGATTGTATAAGGATGTACGATGTTTGATTGTAGATGGTGATGCTTGAGCCCATACTGTCATACAAAATAAAAAATGAGAGGAAAAAGGTACAGTACCTTATCATCAAGACTCAAATAACTGCTATAACAATAAATAAAATTGTCCCTGAGATAAGTCACATTGTGTTTAAGAGTTTTAGGGTGAATTTTACCTTTAAGATTTTAGATTCCTGAAACTGAAATGTGTTTTTTAATGAAATAACACACCAAATCAGCAGGTTAGGTTATGTCACCATGTGGGCTAACAGTGGCAGCAAAAAAAAGGGTGTATACAGTATATGGTTCTACGGAGAGCACCATGACAGTGTGACTCATCTGTATGGTGCAGATAAGATGCTCTCCAACATTATTTTTTATCAATTCAAACACTGACATTTTGTTCGTAGTGCCAAGAGGTTCCCGGTGCAGGTTTTCCAGGAAAATCAGCCCAACAGGGGCTTTCACGTCATGTTTGGAGTTTAGCCAGTGAGAGTCATAAAGGCATCGTGGGACGTGAATTTCAGCACAACAACAACGCCATTCCAGCTGATATTTAAATGTTCAACCCAACACTCTTGAGTTCTTGTGATAGTAGAGTTACTGCTTATTTTTTTTTAACTAAAACCAGCTTGAGGTGATTTGTAACTGGATCAAAACTAAGAGATATGAAGCCAAATTATACCTCGGGAACTGCATGAAATTTCAGAGGAAAGAGACACAGCGAACAGAAAGGGCCTTTCTGTACAGAACATCTCATTTGCCTGCTGTAATGCTGTACTGTATCACCTGACTTGGGTCAAACTGGCAAATTTTGAGTGTGTTTTTTTAATTTTATTTAAGTGTCTGATGGGTGGACTTTACCACTTCTTACATTATGACTCACAATATTGTCCAGCAGTACCCGAATTAATGTCTTGTTATAGTAAATGTTCTACCTATCAGATGAATGATCTTTGTATGTTCGTATGTATACTAAGGTGGATGCAGATGCAGGAAGTAGCCAGGGGAAATGGTACCCTCATTGTTGGCATGAATCATGCAAAGCCCCAATTATGTTGGTGAAAAAAAACAACACATGATGAAGTCAAACTACTTACACTTCATGAAGATGGTGGTGTTGGCATACAGCGTCTTTCGAAACACAACTTCTTGTGTCTGAAAACACAACAAAGACAAATCAGTTCTTAACTGTAGCTCAGTCAGATGACATCAACACTCTTGTTCGGAGCCGCTTCAGGCCGACAACACAACATGTCATTAAAGATCTGGGTACATTTTTAGGAGGAGTAAAAGATGATAACAAGTGAATACAACAATATTTCATTTTGTGAAATAAAACACTTAAACTGAGTATAGCAATTAGCCAGATTAAGCATCGGCTTTTTCATGAGCTTTGTGCACACTACAGGGGGTGGACGCTGGAAACAATAAAATGTACTGACGTTTTTGTATTTTTTCATATTAGGAACTGAAAGCTTCTGGCTAAAACACCATGTATTGTAACATCCGCTACAGAGGTCAACTGTAGACTGTGTGAAATGCATTTTTAAAAACACAGGCAAGTGTCCATAAAGTGGTTATTTTATAACTCCTACCCTGGGTCATTATGAAACACATTTGTATTCACTTTGTTTTTGCTTCCTCAAAGAACGACCTTGTAGTAGTACTTATTTTCCACCACTGGTTGGTAGCTTGTCCTGACAAATGTTTACGTTCAGGGCTGTAGTGCTCAAGTCCGGTCTCAGTCTCGGGCTCGGCTATTGAGAAGTGGTCAAGTTGTTCCTGGGGAAAACACTATAGTCGTATCACTAAGCTAATCTTAACACTAAGTTTAAACTTTATCAATGGTTGTTTGCCTTGGGAGGTGCTGCAGGACACCTACTTCCTCGTCCATGCTATTTGCACAAATAATGACTGTAATGATCCTCAAAACTAAATTCTATGCATTGATTAGTTTGATATTAGAAGATAGATCAATATTGTTAGATTATTTTCTATCCATCCTAACTCATTAATCACTAGCCTATATTAGCATTAAAGAGACACTTTTGCCTATTATGGTCTTGAACAGGACTTGCTCAGGACTTGGTCTCGACTGATTTAGGACTAGGTCTTGACTCGGACTCAACTGGATCTGGTCTTGGACTTGATTTGGACTCCATTAAAGGTCCCATATCGTGCTAATTTTCAGGTTCCTACTTGTATTTTGTGTTTCTACTAGAACATGTTTACATGCTGTAATGTTAAAAAAACAACTTTATTTTCCTCATACTGTCTGCCTGAATATACCTGTATTTACCCTTCTGTCTGAAATGCTCCGTTTTAGTGCATTTCAACGGAATTGCGTTGCTAGGCAACAGCTTGGGTCCATGTTTACTTCCTGTCAGCTGATGTTATTCACATCCACTGCAACAGGAAATAGACTGGGACACATTTAGAATGTTTTTGTGCCTTTATTAGTCCCAGAGTGGGGAAATTTGCAAAAAATCGCGTGATGATCTATATATATTGTATATTTGTGACATCACGAATGGACAGAAATCCTAACGGCTTGTTTCAAACGCACAATTTCTGAATACGGGCTGTGTGTATTTCTCCGTATATTGAACGTTTTGATAGTTTAACAGTATTTATAAAGCACTTAAACCTGCTTTATGATATAAAAGACATGAAAATCTCACTTTTTACAATATGGGACCTTTAAGTTAGACTTGGCTACAGCCCCAATAGTCTGTCATTCTCTGAGGCAATAACTGGTTGAGCAGCATGTTTTCTGACATAATGACATTCCTTTCTTTTACTTAAATGTGTGTTTGTAGATTCCCCCTTTTCCTTAGTAACACACTGCTTTTACAAAATTGTTTCCACTGGTAGCATATTACATTTGCACCACTATGTAACAGTTGCACCCTATTTGACAGGCAGAGTTATGCTATATAGGTGATTCCCAGTGAGGAGTTCATCCTGTCAGAGAAGCAGAACTGGTAGCATTTACATTTGCACCACTATGTTAGCAATAAGAGGTAGCAGCACAGTTAATAACATATAGCTCATTCCCAGTGAGAAATTCATCTTGTCAGAAAACCACAACATATAAAAGAAGCGTTGTGTGTCTTAAACAAAAGGTGTATTAACGTTACAGCTGAATGCTAGTGGAGCTAGCTGGTTAGCTCCTCTGCTAACAGCTGCTATGGTAGATTTAGCTCGACAGGCTGAGTAATAACCGTTAGATGTTATAATTATGAAGGTTTAACTGACCGAGTTGATCTCCACGCTCCATACTGACACCTCTGCTGCTGCTCCGAGACGGAAAACTAACACAAAGAGCAGGAAACATAACCGATGCGACTCTGGCATCTTCATTAGTGCTTCTATCTACAGTCTACAGTAACAGACAGACAGACGGGTCAGACTGGATCCGCCTCCAGTCAGAGCTGCATCCGGCTGTAGTTCACTGCGTCACCACCAGATGGCGACAGAAACACTACAAACGGCTATTAGCATGTTGCTGACGTCACTTAAAGGGGACATATTATAAAAAAGTGAGATTTTCATGTTTGTTTTTTTATTATAAAGCAGACTTAAGTCCTACATAAATACTGTGAAAGTACCAAAACGCTCAATCCACAGGGAAATACACACCGTAGTCAGAACTCTGCTTTTGAAACAAGCTTTCTGGATTTCTGTCCATTTGTGATATCATGAATATACAACATTTAGACCCTTTGCACAGATTTACACGTAAACATACTAAATG
>CAKALG010012824.1:1425-12595 GCA_916700815.1 Helicolenus hilgendorfi
CATGGGACACCAGGCTGGACCTGGAGGTCAGAGGTCAGAGGTCAGAGAGAGGTCATACAGAAGACCTTTAGGGGTTATAGTCCAGGACGTCTCCTTATCTCTATTATAATCGTACAAAAAGGAACCTGCAGTTGTTTCTTTTTCAGGACATTAAAGGAACAGTGTGTAGCATTTCGGGGAATCTATTATCAGAAATGGTTTTTCGTTTCTTTTAGAATGAGCCCATCATACCTACATAGGGAGCGGGTCCTCTTCACGTAGTCCGCCATGTCGCTCCACCATGTTTCTACAGTAGCCCAGAACGGACAAACCAAACACTGGCTCTAGAGAGAGCCTTTCGTGTTTTAAAGTTACCTGAAGGCCATTGTAGTTCTCAGACACACTTGTGAAACTGCGGTAACGTGACCTGCAAAAACCGTGGTAGTGCCAGCCACCGTCTGACTTCCGTTGCTCCTAACGTAGTGTTGTTATGGTAAGGATGACCTTTGAGCGAGGCGGACAGCGCTACCATGGTTTAGCACTCGCGTTATCGCAGTCTTGGAAAGGGAGGAAGTGAGCGGAGGGGTACTCAGTCGGTTGCAATCTGCAACCACACCACTAGAAGCCACCAAATCCTACACACCGTACCTTTAAAAGTATTGTTTTAAACAGGTTGTCTGACAAAAGGTGTGATTTAGATGTCTGTCACTCGTGCGTCTCGTGAAAAATATCACTATACGGTCAAATGAATGTGGACGCTCAAACATTACAGCCCTATGTGATTGTTGAACATGTCATTCCAAAAGCATGGGCATTAATCTGCTGCTATAGCAGCATCCACTTTCAGGCTTTCCACCAGATTTTGGAACGTGGCTGCAGAGATTTTCTCCAATCAGCAACAAGAGCAGTAGTGAGGTCCAACACTGATGTTGGGTGATAAGGTCTGGCTCACAGAGACACAGAAACAGACAGAGGTCACTGTCACAGCACCTAGAACTCTAGCAGTCTACGCAGTAGGGCTGTCCTAAATACCATTTTTTGGGGTTCGAAGCTTCGGTGAAAAATATTCAAATGTATTTGAAGCTTCGGGTGGGGTCCCCGTTTCAGTAACCAGGACAGTGCCACTACCGCACTACTGTACATACACGAGTGATATACGTCTCTCAGACATTCGAATACTAATTTGGAGGTCAAATACCATGGCGGCGGTCAAAGCTTTGAAGCATCTGGGTCAGCCCTACTACGCAGTACCCTCATATACTGCGTCATACTGTAGTACCCTGTATACAACGTCAACTGTCCATCTCCAACAACAGCCCAGAGAAAGAAAATTGCACAAAAACAATACAGACAATTCATTCATCCATCCTAAACTGGACCAGCACAGTGACACCTGAATGACTGACAGATGCTTCCTCACCTCCCTGTCCTCCTCTTTCTCCCTCTGAGCCGTTAAAACGACGCTGCTGCAGCTCCGACAGCAGCTCATGACCTGCAGACAGACAGGGGGGGGATTTAAAAAGATTTAAAAGCATGTTATAAAAGCATCTGAAACAATAATGTGACAGTGTTTGTGTACATGCTGTTATATTATGAAAGGAGCTGGTAGAGGGAGGCGGGTGGTACCGCAAACAAAGACTCCTTTCACCTCTGCCCAACACACAGACACAGGCTGCTCAGTACAGTGAACCACAGCCAGCCAGCCAGCCATCCATCATTCATCCATCCTTAGTGTCTATTTAGCTCCAGGTCTTGTGTGTGGTGGCAGCAGACTAAGTATCCAAGACCTCCTTCTCTCCACCCTCATCCTCCAGGTCAGGGGTGAAACCAGACAGACAGGTAAGGAGAGTTAGCTTGGCTGCTTGGATCCAGGATTCTTTCAGTCACTCACTACCCAGAGTTCATAACAACAAGTGAGAGTAGTTGTGTACACAGTAAGCAAGTAAGGAAAGTGGAAAATAGGGTGCTGGCTGGGTTATTATTTTGACTGTATGAGCTTTTATTTTCTTTGCACTGTACTGCGTGGGTGGAAAAAAACATATTTTTTTATATTTTCTTTGAGCACAGGAGATGATATTTAAAGGGATAGATCAGGTATTTTGAAGTGAGGTTGTATGAGGTACTTCTCCAGAGTCAGTGTATTACTTACAGTAGATGATGGTCAGCGTGCCCCCAGTTTAGAGAAGCAGACCAGAGTACCGACACGTGAGCAAAGCAATGTACTGCTGTGGACGGGGATGGCAGCAGTGGCAGCTTATATAACGGCTTCAGTTACACACTGATACAGTGACATTGATTCTTTTAGGTGGGCCTAATCTAGGGTCCTTGTTTTGTTTAAAAATGTATTTATTTAGTTTATCTGAAGCCAAAATGAGGCTAAAACAGTATGAGTTAGACAAATCAAGTCGATATCTTCCAAAGTGAAGGTGTTTTTAGTGAAAAATTCCCTCTTTGTGTTTCCCTGTTGCGCTGCAATGGAGGGACAGGATCTTAAATCGGTCTCAGACACGAGACCAACATGTAAAATTGTCATCATATTTACGTCGCGACATGCATGTGTGAAAGGGGCTTAAATGAGAGGAGATGATAGTTACCGGTCTGAAGGACAGTCTCAGGGTCAAAGGACGGCAAAAGGGCGCAGTCAGCTGATCTGCAGAGGACAGAGACACACAGCTCTTGATTTCATCTGTCTATTGTTAGTACACTTTAAACTGTGGCTGTATGAGTGTGGGTGTGTGTGTGTGTGCGCATGCGTACTTCTCCTTGTCCACAGTGCTGCTCTTGTCACTGTCGTTGATAATCGACAGCTCGTCCAGCAGTGACGTCGACTCCCTGGTGAACTTCTCAAAAACCTGCAACGAATAAAACAAACGTAAAAACAAACATGCTCAGACCTGGTGCCAGGTTACTATGGCAACAAGCTTCTTCATTTTTTTTAAGTTGTAAAAATACCAAATACATGAATTTATTTAAAATAAAACACTGACCAGTCTCTTGTTGAGCCAGTCGTTGTGATCGTAGTCCAGACTTCCCCCGAAATCATCCGTCAGCTGACAGGGTTCAATGTAACGAGTCAACTTATTGGCCGAAACCAGGATCACCTGACAGGAAGCACAGACACCAGCACAGAGTCAAATTTTAACCTTTAAGTGTAAAAGAGACCCAATACCCATACTTCCAACACAGTAGGAAGTATGAGTTTATGGCATGAACTCTTTCATTACAATCAAATATTCACAGTTGGTGTTATTCTTATTAATTACACATCTATATGATTTAGAAATTGAGCAAAATGCATTATAATATTTATAATAATTCTGGTCAGTTTGAAGGACAATGAAGAACAAAAGACTTTGCTTTGACATGCAGGTTGATCCCTGTGTTCTATCTTTAGGGGATACACAATCAATGGTTCACATACAAACATTTTATATGACCTCCACAGATCTTCCCCAAACAGCACATATTGATATTACTGACATATCTGTATCTTTTAAAAGCTTTCCTCTGACATGTTTCAATACATTGATGCATATATAATACATTGAATGATGGCTAGTCATAATCATGATGACAATGGTTGCTTTTCATTCTACAAATTATGCTTCCTCGCCTCTCTGCCCTCCGGCAAGTGACCCAAAAACTGACCGAGGTCGGAGATAACGGAGGATGTTCCTAAACATGAAATGTGTCTCGGAGGAGACGGGGAGACAAAAGACCCCAACACCCCTTTGATCAGAACCTGTTTATTAATTGGTCAGCTGATCTGATGGAAGTATAAAAGGAGCGGCCAGCTGGAAGTAATAATATTAGGGCTGTCAAAGTTAACGCGATAATAATAACGCATTTATGCAACTTGCGGTTTTTAGGTTGGAGCGGGCTCAGTTTTGAAGCTAGAGTGAAGATACTGGTATCATATGAAACTAGAAAACCTAAGGAATCCATTGATATTGCACATCAATATTCTATTGTCTGTAAGGAGGTTAAATAACGCTCCAAACTTACACTAAAGTTTGGCAGGGAAAAACTGGCATGGGGTCCCTTGTCCTCTGACTTCAAGATATGTGAATGTAAATGGGTTCTATGGGTACCCACGAGTCTCCCTTTTACAGACATGCCCACTTTATGATAATCACATGCAGTTTGAGCAAAATATGAAACAGGTTTGTCACAGCTGTTAAATAATAATGATAATAATAACTGTATATATATTTTTTATCACGCTGGATCGGTACTCTGTATCAACCAATACCACAGGTTTGAGTATCGGAATCGGGAGGGAAAAATGGTATGGGAACATCTCTGACAGTTGATATGATGTGCGTAATGAGTAATTGCTGTTCCTTCATCCTCGGAAGAGAATAAAGAATAATAAGTGGTGAGGAGCCACGTTAGGCAAATGGAAAGCACCCCATTATGCGTGCACGGAGCTTTGATGCAGCTCGGATACATTACCTCTGGAGCCCTGCTATTGGTTGTTTTAGAGAGAGGGCACATTGGGAAGACATAATTATAGTCCCTCCCTTGTTGTCTTAAGACTTAGGAGTCACTGCAGTCAGCACTGAAAAATCATACCGAGACTTCTTTAAACAAAGTTTCATCTACTTTTTTAGTTTAGGACCATTTTTGAGACAGTTTCTTAGAAGTTTTATACCAGCGCTGATCACGGATTACATAGCAGCTTCAGTTCACCAACCCAACAGAGTTGGATCACAAGACAAACTTCTCCTTCAGCCTCCCAGAGCGCTTTCTAAATCTGGAGATAAAGCATTCGGTGTTCTTTAACAGCCTGCGAGCTGATCTTCTAAATGAGCTTCAAATTTAGACGTTTGCCAGATTTCTTTGCATTTGTGTGAAAGGTAGCTTTGCAAATAAACAAGGACAGTCAGACAGCTGGTAGTGAGACGTTCTTCCAGCTGTCACTGCAGCAGATGCTGTCAGAGAAATTGGACTCAACTCGGCGTGTATGTGTGTGTTTATTTAAATGTGAGGCCGGACTTTAGAGCAGCTGTACGACACACACCCCGCCGTGACACACTCCATAGTTTAGATGAGTCACATTTCAAGACAGTATATGGAATATCACTTCGAGCAGCTGTGTGCGTGTGTGTATTAAAATAGTGAAGAAGATGAGCGCTCTAACAGATTAAATAATAAAATAACAATCACAGTCAGTCATCAATCATTAGCAAGTATTACATCATTCAAAATATACTTATAGCTGCTGTTCATTAGCCGCCTCTTAAACGTCAGAGTCTCCTTGAATACACTAAATGTTAACCGTGATAGATCATTTGTTATCAGCAGCAACTTTCAAGTTGCTACACACCCACCAACTTGCTCCAGTTACCGTGGCAACAACTATAGAGCCAACATGGCTGCAGAAATCTGGGTCAGAGCGACTACCGATCTCTGTCAGTAAAACCATCTGTTGTAATAGAGAACAAGGTTGGGCGAAAATCACAACACTCAAACACACACACCCAGTCCATCGACCCTGGCTCAGGTTTCCAGCAGGACAGTTAATGATGCTCAAGGTTATCATAACTGGCTCAGAGTGTGCAGTCTGTTTGTCTCTGAGGTTATTTCAAAGTTAAAAATAAAAACTGGTCGTCATTCAGAAGAACTTTAGACGTGGTGGGACAACGAGTCAGTAATATGGAACCCTTTACTTTTAGAGTGGACCAGAAGATTTCTCCGTAACTCTGTCCCACAACAGTTTATCTCCTTGTACGTCCGTAAAAAAAAAAATCATGGTAATCCATCCAATAGTTGTTGAGATGTTTAAATCTAGACCAAAGTCGTGGACCAGCCAGCTGTCTCTAGAGGCCGTGCCACTAGCATGACTAAACTAGAATTAGGGCCTTGTGGTTGTATGCCTCCGCCCAACCAGTGTAGTTGCAGTATACATCCTATTCATAGGCGCAGTTTGAACTTTAAGGGTGGGGGTTCACAAAAAAACATCTAGAGAGGGAATGTGATGTGTACAACGCAGAGAAGTCTAATGTGTTCGGATGTGTGTAGCTTGAATATTACACCCTTTTTATTGGTACACCCGTGTCCTTGACAAAATCTGTTTGATCGCATTGTTTTCTATTTAAATGAACTAACTGGCCACAAGCCACGAGCCACGAGCAACGAAGCGCTGCATAGCGCGCCGTTTTGAGCTGACTCACATCTCTTGACAAATGGCCTCAGATTGAGAAAAACCTCTGTGATCGTTTGAAGTGAAGTTCGTGTTAGACAGAAAACAAGTCTTTTTGAAATCAGGTACAAACTTTCAAAAACCGCAAAGACCTCTCATCCCAAAATCCTTTCAGTTACCTCTCAGCGCCAGAGAGGGAGCACAGTGAGCGCAAATAAAACTCTTTGGTTTGCGAGCAGAGGCTGAGAAACTCACCTCGAAACCCAAGCGGTCTTTCTCCTTCCAGAAGCAGAAGTGTGTGACCTTCTTATCCCAGAATTCATCTGGCTTCACCACGCAGACCAGCGACACCTCAGCTGGAATCACATTCTGAAATAGCATCAATAGCATCATCATCCTCAGCTTTTAAACATCCTGACAAAATAAATAATGTCATTTATGTCATTATTGGGATCCATATCACGCGTTTGTACCTGCAACATGAGCACCACGGTCTTCACAATGTTCCACTGAGACTTTCGTCCGTCCACGATAACGGTGAAACCCCGGGCCTTACACTTCTGACTGAGAGAGAGAGAGAGAGAGAGAGGAGGCATTTCATTGGATATCATTCAAACTATAAACAACACAAACCAATATTTACATGCAGGGTTTCCTGTTCATGCAGCATTTGGGTTGCCCACCCATACCGACTTAAAATACAAGAGTTTGTTCTATCCATTCTTTTCCATAGTTGAGATGAGTGTGAAGGCTGCTTTAGGTGTATCAGAGAGGTGCATTCATATCCGTTTACTTAGATTGGAGAAATGAGTTCCCAAATCAGAAGTTAGCTTTCGAATGCAATGCTGTTTTAAAGCTGACACTTCTTGTGTTTACCATGTTATGATTTGAGCATATTTTCTATGCTAAATGCAGTACCTGTGAGAGTTTCTGGACAATATTTGTCAATGTTTTGAGCTGTTGATTAATTTCCAATAATAAATATATACATAAATTTGCATAAAGCAGCATATTTGCCCACTCCCATGTTGATAAGAGTATTACATACTTGACAAATCTCCCTTTAAGGTACATTATGAACAGATAAAAAAGGTGTGATTAACCATGGACAACCATTCAATAAATCGCAATTAAATATTTTAATCGATTGACAGCCCTAGTTCGTACATTGGGATATAATTTCAGTTATTATAACATTGCACTTGGCAAGTCGGTGCCGTGTTCTCGGGTCAATGTGATCATAACCAATACAAAACCACATTCAAAACTACAAAAATAAGACTGGAAAATATAGTATTTGCCTGAATGTATTGACCTTTTTTTCTGGAAATTACGTTAGTACATATTGGGATCATATTATATTGGAGGAGTAGACATTTTTCACTGCATCAGATGTTCTTTTTGAATGGTGAGTGTAACACCAGCTCCGATAGAGAGTGTTGCATCATGAGTTGATTGTGGCCTTGATGCTCCTTGTTTTTATGAAGCCCAGTTTAACCAACAGGCATTTCAAACAGCTTGTGATAATGTGCTTTGGAGGAAATAAATTCCTGCCAAGTGATAACGAGTTGAAAGCATCTGCAGACATCTTTACTGCAGAAATGAAATCATCTGTCAAGCTGCCAAAAATGACTGCTGTCAGAGAACTTCATGATGTGGAGCGCAAAAAAAGACTGAAATATACAAACAACCAGGATTTACCAAGATTTATCTTATAATCAGGGTCGTCTGATATTCGGGCCAATACGATAAGACCCAAGTTGTAATAAACTGGAATCATCCTTTAAGCCTTTTATAGCTGAACATGCTGGATTCAGGCACTGGAGTACAGATCCAGCAGCTCTTCGGTGACGAGTTAACTCCAAACATACCTGGGGATGCTGAGCAGGTAGTCCAGTGTGGCGCTGAGCTCCTCCATGCTGGTCTGATCTGAACTGAGAGGGATGGTCAGGATCAGACCACTGCGCCGGTCTTTGCCCCCTAAAGAGAGACAGACCATCTGATTACTGACCACACTGCCCGTAAACTGAGATCATATAGTCCTCACGTGTAGACATGTTATCTCATGATCTGTGTGTGTGTGTGTGTGTGTGTGTGTGTGTGTGTGTGTGTGTGTGTGTGTGTGTGTGTGTGTGTGTGTGTGTGTGTGTGCGTGTGTGTGTGTGTTTTACCTGACAGAAAGGCCAGTTTCTTCTTGAGGATGGGGAGCATGTTGGTCGCTTCCACGATGGCGTTGGACATCTGTAGACACACGTACACAATCAAACTTGAAAAGAGGAAGGTTCAAATTTCAATCTAAGTCGTTCTTAAAATGACATCCACATGTTCATATATACATTACACAGTTTTTGGTTGGTGTCATTTTTCCTTCTGTAAGACACTCATCCACTGGCTGTTCAGATACCAGTCCACAATATCAGACACTAATCCACAATGTTATTCACTAGTCCACAATTTCAGTCACTAGTCCACAATTTCAGTCACTAGTCCACAATCTCAGACAACAGTCCACAATCTCAGTCCTTCATCTACAAGCTGAGACACAAGTCCAGTCCACAATCCCAGTCACTAGTCCATAATCTCAGATACTAGTCCACAATCTCAGATACTAGTCCACAATCTCAGACACCAGTCCACAGTCTCAGTCATCAGTCCAAAATCTCAGTCCCTGGTCCACGGGCTGAGAATCAAGTCCACAATCTCAGTCACTAGCCCACAATCTCAGACACCAGTCCACAATCTCAGACAAAAGTCCAAAATCTCAGTCCCTCATCCACAGGCTGAGACACAAGTCCAGTCCACAATCTCAGAAACTAGTCCACAATGTCAAAGACAAGTCCACATGCTCAGAGACTGGTCCATATGCTCAGACACTGGTCCACAATCCAGTCACTAGTCCACAATCTCAGACACTTGTCCACAATCTCAGACACTAGTCCACAATCTCAGACACTTGTCCACAATCTCAGACACTAGTCCACAATCTCAGACACTAGTCCACAGCTTTGTTTACTACCTGACTGACTGCTCAGATGCCAAGCACACTGCAAGTCAACACAGGAGTATGAGTCATATTACAGGTGATAAACTCAACTACTATAGGGTCACTCACTACTAAACACTATAGCAGCACACATTACAAACCTCCGCTGAAGTATTATATGAATATTATGGAGACAGCTCAGTGATTTTCCATGAGGATTTTCTCTCCGCTGGCATTTCTCCCAACATATTCAGACTCTTGGCTTCATATTCAGATCAGTCTGTGATTTACTGTCTCTGTCATCAGTGTGTTTAGCTGTCAGTCAGTTTATATTTCCGTCTATATTGATTGTGATTTTAGTTAAATAATCAACAGATTAATTGACGATGAAAACAACTGCTAGGCGCAGCTGTAGTTTGAATTTGAAACCAATACAAAAACTCGCCTGTTTTCTCCATCTTACAATGAATATCTAAACACAGATGTTGGCTTAACATCTGTGTTTGTTTCAACCCTCGCTCTGCACTTTGCTGGTTTTAATTACCATTGTTTTATCTTTCAATGATACCGGATGTTGTATCATCATCTTGTGTTGGTAGGTGGATTTTGTTACCATTGGACGGAGCCAGACTAGCTGTTTCCAACTATTTCCAGTCTTTATGCTAAGCTAATTGTCTCCAGCTTCATATTTAACAACACAGACACGAAAGTGTTGTCAACCTTCTCATCTAACTCTCAGCAAGAAAGTGAATAAACTTATTTATTTTAAAAAAAGTTCAGTCTTACTGTGCATTTGTTGTTTCATTGTCTTTTGTGTTTATTATATTATTAATCTTACCGTTCAGTTCATCATAACTCATAATTAGGGACACAGTAGCCGGTGAACCGCACTTTGATATTGTACATGCGCTGAAGCATCAATTGTACTTTAAACATCTTTTTATTACATTGTTTCTACTTTTACTTTGTTTTTTATTATGTGTGTATGCATAGTGTATTTATACCATATACTGTATACCATACCATACCATGTATATTGAGCATTTCAGGCACAACATCTTTCGTAATCTTATCCCGACACACCTTTGTGTGTGATTCTCTTTATTAAAGCTTTGGAGTAATGTTATGTCCACGGTCGTCATGGTTGTATCGTTTAGTTCTCCGATCATTCTTTGATGCTCCTTTTTTTTAAACTATTCAAGGCCTTGAAAACCAAAGTCAAGCCAAAGTTGTAACAATGTTTTTTGTCTGTGCTCTTCTCATTGTCTTGAAGTGATTGGGGATCTAAACAAGATGTTAAGTGCACCAATCAGGACTTAGCAATTCAGTATTTGAATTTTACAGGGGTTGTTATGTTGTTAATCAAATTGGAGTCCTGATGAAGCAGATTAGCTGAGTATTTTAGAGTTGAACTAATTAATTAAATTAAATTAAATGTTTTTTTCCTCATAGTTTAACTTTAATTGTTGCTTTTTTTTTAGTCATGAATATGTATTTATTATTATAGAGAAATACTCAAAACCAAGACACCAAGTTTTCAGGGGCTTTAGTATTTTAGCTTTTTTTTAATGTTTACTATTTGTTTACTATATGTTTATATTGTTACTGAACATGTTTATGGTTTGTGTTCTACTAAGCTTTAATTACATTGTTTGATACAACTGTTTTATTAATTACTGTTATTATTATCATCATTAGTAGTAGCAGAAGTAGTAGTTTTATTTATTACTATTATTATCATCATTAGTAGTAGTAGTAGTAGTAGTAGTTTTATTTATTACTGTTATTATTATCATCATTAGTAGTAGTAGTAGTAGTTTTATTTATTACTGTTATTATTATCATTAGTAGTAGTAATAGTAGTTTTATTTATTGCTGTTATTATTATCATCATTAGTAGTGGTGGTAGTAGTTTTATTTATCACTGTTATTATTATCATCATTAGTAGTGGTAGTAGTAGTGGTGATAAATGAGTGTGGTTCCTGCATCACTAGTCAGTGTTGCTGCAGAGCTTCATCCTCCTCCTCCTCCTCAGCCTGCGGCCTGGCTGCAGCAGCAGGAC
>CAKALG010012829.1:1401-16750 GCA_916700815.1 Helicolenus hilgendorfi
AGAGCAGGAGTTATAAAGTCTGACAGCTGCTGGGATGAAGGACCTGCGGAACCTCTCCTTCTTACACCGAGGGTGTAAAAGTCTGCTGCTGAAGAAGCTGCTCAGAGACCCTACAGTGTCATGCAGGGGGTGAGAGGAGTTGTTCATGATGGATGTCAGCTTAGCTAACATCCTCCTCTCACCTACTTCTTCAATGGAGTCTAGGGGGCAGCCCAGGACAGAGCTCGCTTTCCTAATCAGTTTGTTGAGCTTCTGCCTGTCCCTGTCAGTGCTGCCCCCTCTCCAGCAGACCACGGAGAAGAAGATGGCTGAGGCCACCACAGAGTCATAGAAGGTCCTGAGAAGAGACCCACGCACGCCACTAAACCTCCACAATAAGACCAAAAGAAACCATGTGATTCTCAAAGCACACGCAAAGGTTGAAATGCACCCCTAAAGCCGAAATTCTACTTTCCCCTTCCAGGAGGGTCCGTATGATTTAAATTTTTGTCATCAGAGTTGGATCAATATCCGGTTTGGCCGCTCTGGTCCGGTGTACGTGCTTACATCAGTTTGATTTCATGCCGGTGAACGGTTGAACCGGCATTTGTCATTATGACACATTCTGGCAAATAAAAAAGCAGCCGACATCAGCAACAGGTGCCGATGGTGTCACAGCGCTAAATCCAGCATTAGTATTGCATTAGTAATAAGCAATATGACAAGGTGATAAGCTAATATAATATTATGTTTGTATATTAACTGACTTACTGACTTCAGCCACTAGTGTCAGATAGGCAATGTTGTGTTTGTTTATGTGTTTTTTTAGGTGACGAGACAAGACGGCTTCCGTCAGCATGTATATTGTGACATAACGTGAGCGAGTATTCGGTCAAAAGACAGAGAGGGAGGGAGAGGGAACGAGCGTTTTACAGTGAATGAAGTTATAGTAACGTTATAGCTGTGAACGTAGCAGTGCCGTGTGTGTACAGTTTAGACTGTCGTTGAATAAATGCTACAACTCCTCAAGACCCAAGCCAAGTTTCTGTGCCTTGCTGGCCACCCGCTGATTAAGGTGAAGGGGGTTCGCCGATAAGCCCAGAAGTTAGTGACAACTTCAGCCCAGGCTCACTTAAGGTGGGCTGTTCAGCTATTCTCATTTTGTGACAAGCGGCTGCTGAGTCAAGTGCAACACATAGTGGTAAAATTCAGTACACCGGTCTGGTCTGGTGTTGTGGCTTAATATCAAACTATGTTGAAAATATTTACTAGCCCAACTCTAGCGGACACTACGCTTAAAGTGGTAGCGTAGCAATCTACTGCGCATGTGTGGGATGTGAACTCTAGAGAGTAGTATAAACAGAACTACTACGTGTCTGTGGTGTCCGCAGCTCTCCGTGTACGCGTCCGCTTGGGAGTACAACCGAGGCTTTACTGAGCAAATGCACGTATTTAAATTAAGTAATATGAAGACATTTGCTGACAAATTGGCCCCTTAATATGCAAACAAGCCTCATTGCATAAACAGTGCTTATAGCCACAAACAGTTACAGTGAAATTATTAGCATTTTCAGAGAGTTGGTGGTAACTAAAGCGCATTGTGTCATGCCCCGACCTCCCATTGATCATGGCAGCAGTGATTGTAGCCAGGCGGAGGCATCGTCATGCTCCGCTCAAGCTCATTTATTTTGGGCATGCGGTGACAGGATGCAGTGACAGTTGTCATGAAAAATAAATGAATAAAGCTCCCCTACATGTCATTTTTGAAAATACATGGGAAGAAAAATGAATGAAAAATAAGGTTATTATATAAACCAATAAACAAATGATTTCTTCCCACTCCCTTTGCAAAAAATGGGCAAATTGCACTCAGCTGCAAAACTTAATGGCCGTGTTTGCACTGTAATATCATTAGCGCAATACGGGGCAGATAGCGGTTGCAAATGATACACAATTCATGGTGCAATCAGCGGCTGCAATCTATTCTTTGTGAATTCGCCCCTCAGTTGCCAGTTTATAACAGGATTTATTGCAGGACTGGTATATTAGACTGCGTTAGTTTTAGCTCAATGTAAATGTAAACTGGCAACTGAATGTATATTTATTGAAAGTTTTATTATGAACTTCCATAAACATTAAAGAGGTCAAACTATATGGAGCTACATGTTTTTCTATAAGCCTCCCAAATGATCTGTACACACTCATTTCAATGCACGCTGCCAGAGTTTCTCAGAAGCCTCAGCTTTTTTGGCGTTGTGAGCTCCAAAGCACAGCCTGACCTTTACATGGCTTTCCTACTATGCTGCTTTGTTAATGCGGTGACAGTTGTCTACTCGCTCTCTTGTGTGCGGTTTGAGTGGTAATTCTGCAGTAATGAGATTAAGACACAGCTTTGCAGGGGAACCGTGGGAGAGTCATGAAACATGGTTTGTGATATAGTGCTGCATGTGGCGCTGCGTCACCAGCTGCTCCTGGATGTATGGGTATTTGTTTGCCAACATGCCAGTGTAGGTTAGCCTCAAAGAGCTTTGATGTAAATGCCAAACACACCTCCTTCACAGACTACTCAGAGCGTACTACTCGGAGTGTGTGTTCATGCCCGCCGCTATGTGTGTATCTGCTTGGCGGTAGGCCTTTGCCCAAGCAAGTAATATTGTCTTGCCCTCACTAGAGTGTCTGTGATCACATCTTGTGAGCTGGCCTTTAAATAGTACCCCCTGAGGAGAGATAACATCCAACGTGATTTCTCTCAACGTACTTTTATCAAAGTCATTATCAAGAAGCAGCGGGGTGGCTGAAAACTATCCGTCAACTGGACCCACCTCTGAGTGGAAGTATTCAGTGTTGGCATCACAATTTATGAGATGATCATATGTGTTTCATGTAAAGTAATTTCTTAATCTGCAAAGTAGCAGAAAACTATAGATGACAAATGCAGAGGAGTACAGGTATAAAAGAGCATAAAATGGAAATTAAAGCAGCAGCGGGTAGAAATGGAGCAAATATGATTTAAAATGTTGTTTTTATAAAACGGTCACTATATTCTGACAGTAGTGCATGAGACAGGTAATCTGAAAAAAAAAATCATGTGTCTCTGTGTCTTCCGGTGCTCCTAATGGCATCTGCAAGATTTCACAGACCGGAGGAAAACAACCAATCAGAGCCGAGCTGGAGCCTGCAGTCTTTGAGCAGCTGTCAATCATTCGCGCACTCCGATCAAACGGTCAAACTAGGCACGGTCGTCAAATATGAATCAATATTCTGTTACTGTAATGCCTATTTACAGCTGTTAAGCTGTAAAATGAGAAAGTTTGTGACCCGGCAGCCATGTTGAGATCGGTTGAGGAAATACCAAGCACCGCCCACCAGCCTGAGCACAGCCAATAAGAACGCTCTCTCTCTGAAGTGACCTGTGATTGGCCAAAGTCTCCCATCACAAGCTAGATTTTTTAAAGCCTGAAAACAGAGCCATGAGGAGGTGCAGAAGTCTAGTTATCTCTCAGAACACTTGAATTATAATATTCTGCAAGGTTATTATGTATTTTTTGCCCAATGATGCCACAAACATTCTGCCTACTGCAGGTTTAAGTACCTCAAATGTGTACAGTACTTCACTCTTTCCACCTCTGTTTTGTAAATGACCTTGGCTTTTATATATTTGTGCTGGCAGACGTGAAATGAAATTTTTCTCTGCCGGGTATAAAATAAGGATCACTTACTACACTGAGGCAGATGCTTCATTGGAGACCCAGTGAATATGCTGTAGCTCATTTTTGTCTTTCCTTCTCTGAACATAACTGACATGTTTGCTGTAACCCTCGCTGAACGCTCCTTTCACTTTGATAGCCCAATTACTTCTGTCTTTAGATCAACAGCGTGTCAAACCAAATGCCCCCGTTTCATGACTGCATGTGTATTTAATTTGGCATTCAAATTCATCATTGATGCACACTTCAATCAACATTGACTGAAAGAGCACCCAGGGCATGAATGTCAGTCTGCTAATATGCTACGGCCCTATATACTGTAATCATCTCTAATACGGTGATTGTAACTGCTGTCGAGGGTATGAATCCAAGCTATTTCACTGTATGAAACATGGCGACGTATCATCATTTAACGGTTCGTTATTTTACAAACAGATATTTTGGTATTTTTTGTGTGATTTGCTCTGGATGTCAAGCAACATGGATGATCTTTACATCTGCACAAGCCCTTCAGTGTTTAGGCAACAAAAACTACTTGTTTAGGTTTAGGAAAAGATAAGTTATTTTAGTTAAAATAACTAGCAAGTGGCTTCACATAAAGGTGCAGTGTGTAGGATTTGGCGGCATCTAGTGGTGAGAATACAGATTGCAACCAACTCAAACTTCCATATGCCAAACATGTAGGAGATACAGTAGCCGACGTGAAAATTTGAAAACATGAATGTTCCTATCTAGAGCCAGTGTTTGGTTTGTCCGTTATGGGCTTCTGTAGAAACATGGCGGCCGGCTTCAGGAAGAGAACCCACTCCATATGTAGAAATAAACATCTCATTCTAAGGTAACGTAAACACAACAACTCTTAGTTTCAGGTGAATATACATTTTAAAAAAAACATACTTATTAATATCATATTCCGTATCTTCCAATAGATCCCACTATATGTTACACACTGCTCCTTTAAGTCCAGAAGTTACGTGACAACTAAGTTAGCGTTGACTTCTGGACACGAACAGCAATCTCCTGGATAAAAGTCACAGATTTTATCGCTCCTTATACAACGTCACCTGTCATGGCTCACGATTACGTTGGATATACATATAAGAATTATAGTGCATAACCTTTTGTAGGTATAGCTACAAACGGTGTATGAAAATAGCCTGAACATGTCTGCGTCTTTGTCAAAAGATTGTCAGAGTGTGAACATTTTCCTCTTAATGTTTTGTGTGCAAAAAAGTCTTTTACTCCCTAGTTTTCTTCAGGCACATAATTTGTATTCAAAAGAAATCGTTGAAAAAAAAAGACAAAATGTTAAAGGTTTAGGCTGTTAGAATCTGTTTTAATTGCTTTGTGATTCACCCGTTCCTCAACACGAACTTCGCCAACACTCTGACTCCAGAACAGAAAGTGGGTGTTTTCCTGCTCTCAGAGTTTCTGTCTGAATCAGCCTGCGTTGCCTCATTAGCAATCCGCTCACCTCTTCACAAACTTTTGGCCTGGATGAACAGCAGCCTTTTTGCTGTCATCGTTACATCTCAGATCTCTGTGTTTATAGGCTGGCGGAAGCCGGCGCTCTCGTCATCACACTGCCTGGTGCTGCCAAGTCAAAGGGATTGCGGCTTTTTTTTACCGTTGCGTTCGCATGACAGATGGGCCGTCGTTGGCCTGTGGGGTCAGTCACAAATCACATCTTTTCCACTGTCATTTTATACAGTCCCACAAACACATTATAATGTGTGCCGTCTCACAAACACACATATCTAAAGTCATCTTTTACTTTTCTACACAAAAATGCATCAGAGGTCTTCTGAGTTTCTTCTGGTTCTGTCAGTAACTTCCAAGAAATATGAGGTTGATTTTTAATCACTGACCGCATTTACCTAATATAATAGTATTTGTATATAACTAGGGCTGTCCTTGACCAAAAAGAATCTTAGTTGACTAACACTCTTACGATTTTGTAGACGATTAGTTGATCGATCTGTAACACTGAGTTTCTCCATGGAGAATCATACACAAGCACCACTTTAAATCTTGTATCAACCAGTTGTGCTCATAAGTTTCTTGGAAATAAGTCCTTCAGCTTGAACAAGCATAAAAAATGACTAATAAACTCGAGAAATCTTAATCGACTAAGACAAAAAATGACCGATAAGTTGACTCGGACGGGGCAGCCCTATATATTACTTTACTTAAAAACAATGCTATATGTATGTAACGTATGATATAAATAGAATTGCAACTAAAAGAACCTAAAATTTATCATCAAGTTTACAAAATTTAAAGGAGCAATACGTAGCACTGACAGCTAGCACTTAGCATGTGTAGCATCTCTGAAATGGACATTTCAAAGGAGAACATGCTTAATGTAGCATTGTTGTCAGAGAAGCCAGTATTTCAATTCAGCGTGTTTCCTAATCTCTGATGACATATCATGGTCATTTTATGATTTAATACAGTAAATATATTACATATTGGTCTTTTAAAGTTAAGGCTGTCGTATTTCGACACAAACCACCATTCACCACTCCAGTGTTAGTAATTAAAGGACTTAAAGGATTTCAGCTTTGAGATATAAGACCCATTTGGTATCTGGTGCAAAGATTGTATTTTGGCACCCTCAACCCAGCTAGATTTAAGAGCTCTTTATTATTAAAAGTGCTTTGAATGTTAAAGTGGAGTTCTCTCTCCCTCCGTGTAAATGGAAAGGTCTAACAGATGAGAGCGGCGCTGCCTCACCTCAGTGATATTTCTGAGTCATTAGAGCTTCCCTGAGCTTCCCCTCGTGTGCACTGCTCAGTATGAATTCTTATAGTTTATCTGAAAAGCCATGATAAACTTTATCAAGAGTCTGAATCTAATATTAGATCAGGTGTCTGAAATAAAAGGAAATCTAATTTAATAAATTGGTGTGATAATGAAGTTTTTTTTTTTTGACCTTGCCTTATCTTTGAGCACAGGCAGATACGCCAGCTATTACAGCAATAGTATGCAAATGGAGGGTGATCATTATCGGGGATGCTCTCTGAACTCAATTAGCAAGTATGATCTGCTGATAACTTTTCATTAGCATATACGCTAGGTGTCGGCGGTGCACATCATCCGACAGAAGTCTGGCTACAGGAAGTTAGCCGATTTGAATAAAAAAATAAAAAAAAGCAACGCGGGTTTGAAAAGCTGTCGTCTGAGCTGAAACGTAAACGTGCAGCACAGCCATCAATCAGCGGTAATGGGGTGATTTTTCTGACACTGACAGCTTGATGGAGCATATTTATCATAATGATGCCACGTGTACACAGCGGCAGAACGACTCTAATGTGGAGGAGCTGCTCTTGCGCTGCCTAATTAAAAAAGTTAAAGTTGTGTTTTTTTGTCTCCTTAAGCAGAAAATAGGGAAGCCTGTGATTTCTGGAGATGATTAGAGCTACCTTGATTTCCCTGCTGAACTTAAGATAAGAAAAAAAAACAAAGCTGTAAGAGGGCACGCTGTTTTTAGGAATTACACATTTAGGGTGTCCCCAGAACAGAAGTGCTTGATGTCGCAGCTGAAGGCGTAAAGCAAACACTAAACCCGTCGGAGAAGGCTTTGATTACATTTATAGCAGCGGCTTAAATTTCCCAGTCATTAGCATCCTTCTTGTAGTTGTAATGGAGTTATAAAGAACTGGTTTGTCATTGTCTCTCCCTCTGCCTCTGCATCCGCGTCTTATTCTCCCTCTGCAGCGTAATGACCGGCCGTCACAGATGTTGCAAGGCAGCCAAGCATCCTCTCCTCTGGCATTTGGCTTTGTTAATAATGCAAGCTTAAAAAGAGCAGAGGCACCGCAGACTGTGTAACACGCAGCTAATGTTCACTATGCAGATTCACACTCTGCGCAAAGAATATTCCCTGAAATCAATATGGCAATTAATTAAAGACTGCACAGTAATTACATCTTTGTATGAATAATTCCTCTTGGGCTAGTTTAAATACGACAGTGTAAAGCTTTTGTTAGCGATATCACATTTAAAATTTCATTCTTTTTTAGCCCACATTTAGAAAAGATATATTCCAAAGTTCAAGAAATTATCTCTGAATGCCTTTTTAATCTTGTTTGAAATGGCCTTGTTGGAGCGTCTTAGTCAGAGCCCACTGCGAGGGAGAGTATATTCTATTTTCATCCGCCTCATTAAGTTTTTCACTTTAATTAATGGCAGGATGTGCTCACAGAGGAACTGTCCTGTCTGTTCGTTAAAGCCCATTATGTGTCTGAGCTCAGGCAGACTGCTGGCTTCAAATAGGCTTTCAGGTAATGGGAGTTTACATTGTCGTGTGAACTGCGAGAGAGAGAAACATGTTTATGGAAAAGCATCTCACTGTAGCGCACAGATACGGCACATCGGTCGTGTAGTTATACGTAGGAAGCACGGGAGATTTCATCTGCCTGCATCATCAACCGATTGTAGTGGAACTGTGAAGGAGTGCCACCACTGGAAAGGAGAGATCAAGCAGAAATGGTTGATTACAGCTGCGTTTTGCCTGTTGAGTCATATTTAGCCAGACGCTGTGAAGAGTATTGATCTCGCTGTGTGGCCCCGGCAGTGGGAGCCGTGTGCTACCTTGGTAATGTCTGTCTGTAGAACTATTGGTGATTATAAATGAGTTCAGTCGGACCCATCCCACCCTTCAACTATAAACTAGCCTCTGGCGATGTTCACTATATTATTTAGCTAAAACTGAATGAAAACCATGGCCTTCGCCTGGGATTAGGGATGTTTCCTTACCAGGTCTAAGACTTAGGTTTTGTAGGTCAGTAGTTGTGCCTGTTAGAATCATCATATACAATAGATGAGGTCCATTCTTCATTTTTCATTGATTTGTCACTGGTAAATATCTGGATTTCTTTTAAAACATAGAAGATTGGTTTATTTCTCTGTCCTGATGCAGCTTAAAGTTGTTGTGTTTCCCGACTTACAAACTTATTTTCACAAGGATTTTTTTTTATTTGATTTTTTAAATCAAATGTATTGTATTTCTTTATTTTATTTCATTGTTCCCTACACCAAGGAGGTTATATTTGTTTGTCTGTTTCTGTGTTTGTCAGCGGTATTACGGAAAAACTACTGGCCCAATTTTCATGAAACCTGGTAGAAAGGTGTAGCATGGGTCAAGGAATAACACGCATTATTGTTCACTTTCGTAAACATTGCGAGATTTCGTTAGCGTTTCGCCTTGGTGGAGGTCTTTGCTCTCCGAGTGCCCTTGTAGTTTTTCCAATAAGGACAATGCACATTCAATTTTTTTGCACCAGACCAGATAAAAAGGAGCTAAAAGAATTTGATGCACACGTTGACACGGTAAAAACTGAAATAGTAACAGAGAGTTGTCTGCTAAACATCTGTTAATTAAAAAAAAACAGTGTGCTTCGAAACAAACACAACATCATTAATACTAATTACCAATACTAAAATACCAATTAATACCAAAACAAAAAACAGACTCTAGTTCCTAACTAGCCTTCATAACATCTGCAGACTAAAGCACAATTAAACAATTCATTAGAATGAGGATTTTCACCTCGTACCAGTGCAATCTTGAAAGGTACAGTAGGATAGGTCATCGAGAGGTGAGGTTGGCAACATTGCGGACTCCATGAAGACTCCCTATGTAGATATGAAGAGCTCATTCTAAGCTAAAGAAAACACAACGGTTCTCAGTTTCAGGTGATTATACACTAATGAAAACATGGTTATGAATATAATATTCTATTTCTGCTAATAGATCCCCTGAATTGTTACACACTGTTCCTTTAACACTGGCCAATATAACTTAGCTCAGGGACTCCCCGAGCCAATAATACCTGCTTTTTTTTAATATTCCAAACAAACAATAAATTCCCCTTTTAGTAATATTTTTGGGGGGGAAATTAATAACTGAAAAATAATGAACCCCACATATTGAGCAGTAATATTTCTCAGCCCACAGGTGCAGCAGATGGAAACACTTTTCAGCATTAGTCCGGTGTTAGACGTATCAGCTATATTGACATGTTCACAGCTGCAGAAAATTGAGAGTGGTGTGCGGAAGGGGAGCTTGTGCTTGTGCAGGCAGGATGGTGGTAATAGGCTGTCTGAGTGCTTAGGAGATGGGAGGGCGGGGGGGTGTCTCCCAGTCTGAGACACACAGAAATGGACTTCTAATGGCTTATCCAAAGGTGTTCAATGACAGTTAACCTTTCCAGCTAATGATTAAGGTGGGCTCTTAATATGTATCACACGTCGGCCCCAGTTAGCATTTAGTCACCAATGGAGATAAATGTGTGACATGAATATTGTATAGCATTAAAATACCCCAGATGCCGTCTCAACAATGATGGTTATTCCTGTTCAAGGTCAGTTAGACGCGGCGGTGAGGGAAACCCCAGCCTCTGCAGTCTCTACGGCAATGAAATTTAAAGCTTCCAGCGAGCTCAGGTGACAGGAACCCTTATTGCCACGCTGCTGAAACATAAAGTAAGACACAGTGAGGCCCAGTTCCAGTAGGGGCTTACCTTGGGTCATTACAAAGGGGGGGAGGGGGAGGCTCTCTTGGAGCTGGCTGTGCAGCAGATGTCTGCTCACCTGCCAGTGTCGGTTACACCAGAGTTACATCTTCATGCCGCTTTTATTGCCCGCTCATGAAACCCTTGATGCGATCCACTTAAGTAGCATGTCCTTGTTTCACCTTGTTTTTTATCGCACATTCTAATGTACCTTCATGATGCTGCCATGCGATCATTTGTTGTTTATTGATTGGACAAATGCTCATATCATCTGAAGTATGAGCTTCAGAAACCACAAGAACCTTAAATAAAGGAAGCCAGGTTATTGAATATGCTGCGCTAGACGTTTTCTCCTACACTCATGATAAGGCGTTTTTTTCTCTCGGTGCGTAATTCTTAGAGATTAGTACACACATTGTTGTACGGCTGGATCCGCCGTGGAATGAAGTTAAATAGCGGATGGGCCTCTGACTCTGTAAGTAGCAATCATAATTCCCCTCTAAAAGCTTCATGCCACTTAAGTTATTAACATTTAATTCTGCAACATCAGAGTGGATTAACCCATCAGACAGTGTTCTCATTAAGATCTACTCGTCGCATTTTTTTTTCGGGAGTGCCCCGAGCCCCTTTTTGTACCTCCCCCGTCTGCCAAAGAGAGAGATTGAACCTGTGTTTCACCTCTGTTCTCTCAGCGCTGTGTTTTTCGCAAGGTCATGCGGTCTCTTCTTGTCTGGCTACAGCTTTTAAAACTACTGTTCAGTCAGTCCACCAATTAATGAGTTCATCTCGGGTGATTCTGAAGTACACAATGTGAATCCGCCAGCAACGTTTAGGCCCAGTGCAGGAAGTACTGCCATTTATTAAGTGTGGTAGATGAGACATTAAACACCATCGTTCCCCTTCCACCTTAACCAAGTTGTTTTCTTTGCCTACCCCTAGCCATACCTAAGAAAAACATTTATGTTTCTTCATATGTTTTTGTTCAGAGCATAGTGTTCCGCAGTGCAAAGAAATTATACATGAACAGTAATCATGATCAGTGATCATTGATGTATTACCTCAGTAAGCATTGTAAACATGGGTTTATGGTCTCAATCACTATTTTCAAGTCTTCTTCAATACAGCATGATGTTCATTTAGTAAATTATGGTCCCATTTAGAGTCAAATAGACCATAAAGGTGGGGATGCTTTAGGGCGTGGCTACCTTGTGATTGACAGGTCGCTACCACGGCGTTGTCCGGTCTGGGAGTTATTCGTGTTTTTGTCTTACAGCTTTCGCAGTGTGTTTTCAGTTCATGAAAGTTCATTCTAACCTTTTTGGTCGCCTAAAAATGCCATCGTTTGGCTGTACATAGCTCCACCCTCTCGTGTCACTTCTGGTTGCAAAAAACCAAGATGGCGACGGCCAAAATGCCGAACTCAAGGCTTCAAAATGGCAGTCCACAAACCAATGGGTGACATAACGGTGACTACGTCCACTTCTTATATACAGTCTGTGGATTGAAAAAGAATATGGAGGTCATTATATATTCTGTGTAACATTTTCTGTAACTTAACAAACATGGCACATGTGTGAGCATTTCCTCTGCAGATGTTGCCTGAAGTGTTGTGTACGTTTGGTGATTGCTTGGGCTGTGAATATGAACATCTGGCGGCTACTTGATCAACAAGCAAAACTAGCTTCAGTAGGGAATGCACAGAGATGTCAGAAAGTGACTTTTAAGCTCATGTAATTAGAAACTATAGAATGAAAATACCTTTTTTTGAGTTGGAAATAAACTTTCATTTGTAAGAAGACGAGATCCAAACACTTTCCTCTTTATCTTTCCAGAGTGTTCCTGCGGGCCATTAATCAATATGCAGCAGTGCTGAACAAGAAATTTCTGGATCAAACCAACTTTGAGCTACAGGTAAGAGCTGAACTACTGAAAGTCTATTTTTCTTTTTTGGAAACAACCTTGATAGCAGCCCTCCCCTTCCCACCACCCTCCAAAGACGATGTTCTGTTCAGTCATTTTTAAGTGCTACAATAGTAACAGCAGCTTTGGAAAAGATTTGGTGGCATTTTTTTAACACATCCGTACTCTGCAGTTTCACACTGAGGCTTCTTTTTAATGTTCCACATGGAGCACTGTTGGACCTGCTGAATAGAGAGAAAAAAAAAAAAAGATCTGACGGCAGTAGATATAAAAAAAAAAAAAATTGTAGAGCAGGAACATCAATTACTGTGTAATAGCCGGCAATTTGATGTGCATTTCAGAATATTTTAACCTGCTCCCCCTTGAGTAGAACAACTTTTCTGCTTGCCTTTTAAATGTCTGTCATATGGAAGAAACGGTAATGTTGCCACCAACTAAACTGCTTTTAAAGCCTTTATGGATTGATTCATTTAAGTGTGACTTAAAGCACTCTCTTTATGGTGTTTGATTAAAATGTTTTCTTTACTTTAAACTACAGCTCGATGGGGTAAAGATAGACGATGGATAGAATCACTTACTGTAGTCTTTTACAGTCACGTAATAACTTCATTCATAAAAATCATTATATCATGTTGTTTTTATGCATTCCAGCATGAATCATACCGCCATTGATTACATTGGTATTTATGCTTATTGTGATTTAATTTCCTAAAATGCTTCATATCTCTAAATTCTGCACAACCTAAGCTTTAAGGTTATTTCAGTCAAACTATAATAATTAATACAAGTGTTGAATTGTGTCATAAAAAAAATAAATCAGACATTTTTTCATAAAATGTTACTAAATAAACACACAAAACATAGTGATCCAAAATATTTATTAACACTCCAAGTCGAGTTATTTGAACTATGCACATTTTTTTTTGTGTTTGGGATATGCTCATTTTTATGAGCAGATCGAGAGCAAAAGCGTTTTGATAGTTTCGTTATGTTCCGCACGTAACCTAATGACGTCATCACAAGCGTACAACGTGATGACACGAAAGACAGAAGCCTTTCTGTAGCTTTCTGCTGCTAAAAGAATGAATGTTCAAGCTATTATATTTTTTATTTTACATCGATTTAAACAGGATCATGCTGGTGGGAGGTCTGTTTTTAAAGGGTTAAACAGTTGGCTTAATGATATTCTCATAAGAAAGTGTGTACTCTTTGGAAAGTCATCATGAAGAGACTTATTTCCGATGCATGGATATGAGTATTTGCAATGAAAAAAGGGCGCTACTATAGCACTCCTTTTAGCTGCTGTCATTGTCTGATTGAGAGTGCGCTCTGGAGGCCAGCGACCTAAATCACCAACCTCTTCCGTCGCATCCGAACCTTTTGATTTAATGAAACTATAAAGCTTTACAGCCCACGTAGTGTGGTGTGGTACTCTATGATTTTATGGTAAAACTGCTTTTTGACTGTGACTTAAGTGTTCTTTTATTCTTTTAACCCCACGCTCACCGTCTGTCTTTATGTGTCTTTCAGCTGTGGAACAACTACTTTCACCTGGCGGTAGCCTTCCTCACCCAGGAGTCTTTGCAGCTGGAGAACTTCTCAAGCGACAAAAGATCCAAGATCTTCCACAAGTACGAGCACTCTCTCTCTCTTTCTCTCTCTCTCTCTCTCAATCCACGGGCCTCCTCATCGCACACCAACACAGCCCAAGCTCCCTCCGCAGCACGAGCGGGCTTTATATAATTCATCACACGGAGGCTCACAGGGATACCCGACACACCGGGCCTCCAGTGGAGGCTGCTGTACTTGTTCGCCCCTCTGAACAAAGCAGAACAACCTCATAGTAACTCCAGGGGTTATGGAGAGCACAGCTTGTACTCCCAGGTATCAGACAGAGTTGGGGAATCTCTTGAAATGTAGGATACAGGTCTTTGGTTCCTCATCAAAGCATGACTCTTCTCCTTGTTATTCCCTCAGCAAATAAAGGGCAGAACATTTGATATCATACACAGTTTTGAATCCATAAAGTTTAGATATTTATTGCATCTGAAAATCCGCTCTAAGACCAGTTTTGTTTCCCGCTCATCCCGCCGCCTGTGTCTACAGAAAGCCATTCATCTACATTAGTATTTCTCATAGAGCCCGGTAATGCAGCCAAACGTGTAAATGCTTTCTGGGCAGACGTGGAGCATATTGGCTCTCATCTTCATTTGGAGGAGCTTTTTGTCACTGAAGCATTCATCACGCTGGCCCGTGCCTGACAGCGAGGCTCCTCGTTGGTCAGTGCTTTATTATCGGACCTGATAAGCTCCCACACAAAACAGCCAAATACAGCAAACAAGACGTTCCCAGCCACCCCCACGCCGCCTTTCTCCACTTGTCAGCCTTCCCCACCGAAAGAAACAGACGTTTGATTCGCATACACAAGAAGTGCCATTCCTGGCTTACATGCACAGAAAAGGGATAATCTCTGCCATTGCTATTTACAGACTGTTTATTTGACATTCCCGAATGTGTCATTCACATACAAGCAGGTAGCTTCCAGAGCAACCCAAGAGGATATTATACAGAGGTTGCCAATTTCTCTTTCACCCACTCTTTCTACCTCTACCCACCCACTCTACCTCTCCGTCTCTGCGTGTCTCTCCCTCCACCTACAGCTCACCTTCTCTCTTTTTACCTCTCCCCGTCTCTGCATCCTGTTTTCTCTGTGTGCTGGCGCATGAACTGTCAGTCCTGCCTGCAATACCAATTATTGTGCCTTGCTTGGGAGCAGAGAACAGAGGGGTGAAATCAGAGTTGTGTCGAGCGCGGCTCTTTAGCTCTTTTAGCGTTCGGCTTTTCTCCTGCGTCACACATGTCTGTTTCTCCAGTGCTGCTTGTGAAGTTCTGGTCCGTTAGCGGTGTCTGCGTGATCCTCGTTTCCTCTTCACATGTAGATCGGGACACTGACAACGTGTCTTTTACAGACATGTGCTGCATGGCCTGAGTAGGAGGATACATGCATCGGTGTGGAGCCATGTTCCTGTGTTTCCAGTAGGGCTGTGTATAAAGGAGATAAGGTCTCCAGGTTGGAGTTGCCCACTGACATACATTGAGAGGGCGCATATCTTTTTAAATGAAATAATGCATGTTAAAAATTATTTAAATTAAATTAAAGGGCGTCTGGTTAGCTCAGTCGGTAGAGCGGGCGCCCATGTAGCAAGCTACAGTCCTTGCCGCGGC
>CAKALG010012837.1:1550-13717 GCA_916700815.1 Helicolenus hilgendorfi
GGTCAGACGAGCGTAGGCTATAGCTGCCAGCGTTGCGCGATATGAGAGTGCACAGATAGGAGGGGAGTATACCAAGAATGGACTTATAAATAAATGTGGTTTTTTTGGCCAATCACAGGTCATTTCAGAGAGAGAGAACGTTCACATTGAGCATTACTATTGGCTGGTGGGCGATGCTTGGTATGTCCTCAACTTGATCTAAACATGGCTGTCGGAGACGGCGACCTTCCTCAAACTAATGCATGAAACAAACATAAATGGCATATCTCCATTATGTTTTCCAAAGCATTTTTGTTTGTTTGAAGCTTGACTTCCGCTCTTTTAATTACGTCAACTTGTTGCGCTTTCTTCGTATGCAACGGTAGCATCGATGAACCAACTTCTAATATTCGGGCTAAGCAGAATGCTTCGAAGCTTCAACCGTTGATATGGTATTTTTAAATATATAATAGTAAGTATAGATCACAGAGGCACATTCTTTTTTTCAGATTACCTGTCTCTCGCACTACTGTCAGGATATAGTGACCATTTTATAAAAATATTTTTTTAAATCATATTTGCTCAATTTCTACCCACTGCAGCTTTAATCTAGTAGGATTTGAATAAAACCTTCCTAGAACAAAGCTTGGACCGTTTAATAACCATTTATTGGACTATTGGACGACAGGTGAGCTTCAATCATTACATGTGAATGTGATAGGTAAATAAAGCCTGTGTGTGTGTCTATGTGTGTGCTTGTGTGTGTTGTACGCGCTGACCTTTGAGCAGCTGCTGGTGATGCTCTGTCTGTGACTGTTCACACGCTAGACCTGCATATGAGAACAGGTGTGGATGGGGAACCTGCTCCACAATCACTGCAGGGTAATCTGAGTAACACCCCAACTGCAACACAAAGAAAATTAGGTTAAATCAGACTACAAGTTGTCAGATTGAGCTCTGTTTCAACACACACACACACACACACACACAAAGAAACTGCTTTAACATGTACTTACCTGTGACATGCTGACATGGTCACTGGCAAAGTCAAAGATGAGCTCTGACTGCTGCAGCATGGCTGAATATCCCAAAAACCCACACACGACCTTAACTGCGTGAAAACAGCATCACAGCTTTCCACTGAAGACTATTAATAACTGACAAGGTCTGCTGTGTTTTTTTGTGTCCCGACAGATCCAGTATTTTGGAGAGAATCTTCAGATGAGCGTAGATCAGCCTCCCCCCCAGGATTACGATGAGGCCGGCCTCCTTCAATGCAGCGCGATTCGACAGAGGAAGAGTGATGTGAGTAAACTAATTGACCAGAGACACAGAGGCGTCACAGGAAACTCGTGTTCTCTCCGCTCTGCTTTCGAGTCTCGATGAGGAAGTGGGGGCCGCTAAACTGTCCTGTGGTCTGACTGAGCCTGCCAGATAAGAACAGAGAACAAAATGCGTGTGAGCCGTTGGAGGCAAAATACAGTGAAAGCAGCACACCTGCAGCGAATAACCAGTTTTTAAATAAAATGTCCAAGTAAAGAAATGTGGTCACTGTGCTCTGAGAGGCAAAGAAAAACAGCACAGTTGGCTTCCCTCTTTCATATATCTCATGCGTTTGCTCTTATCTCGCTTCTAAAAGCGGCTAAACCAGCAACAGGAAGGAAGCGTTTGCAGTGCAATGTGTGCCCGAGCTCTGTGTCTGTTTGTGTGTGTGGTACGAGAAGAGGGGAGGCAGCTGGTGTTGAACTTGAAACATCATGTCTTTGCACAATGTTCAAGGTTTCAGGGGCGTTACGTACACACATTCCTTACAACACGGCTTTGAAGGGGACATTCAGAACAAAACTCCTCTTCTCTACTCCCCCTTTATTCTCTCCTCCTCGTCACTTGTTTTTTCCTCTCTCGGCCACGTTTAATTCCTTTTAATCGCTCGGCCCCAGCGCCCTGACTGTCCCCGCTGCTCCGTCCTTCATTTTTGAAGTAATTCTAAGGTTAAAGTTAACCGTCGAGTGAATTTAATCTCTTCCGTTGCTGCTGCACGGCGGCTTCCCCCTCACAACTGTCACAACTGCGTCTTGTAAACGCTGTTGACACACCTGCGCTTACCTCCAGCCCTCCCTGTGTCGAAGATCACGCCAGCATTTAGGTTTTTGTGCACAATAGATCCCCCACTGTGAACAAATCGCTTCCAAGGAAATAAATATAATCACTGAGCTCCTATATTTTAATCCCATTAATCCTCTGTACAGTTGAAACAGTCTTGGTATACGCTCACAGTTCCTGAACGCGCTTCTTTGTCTTTTATATGTGTGTGTGTGATAGAGGCTCAACATGTTTGGGTCAGCAGTTATCACACAGGAAGCACAGCTCAGTTAGGAGGTGCAGCTTCCTGAGTTCCTGTGCCAAACCGCTGCCAACATCGTCTGCCAGCAATGGCCCTCTCTTTTTTCGACTTCCTCTGATGCGTTTGGTGCTCGATGATTTGCGTAGTAGGAAAACAGAGGACAGTTTAGTTCTGTAAGCAAGTTAGAGAGGAGAGATAGTCCTTTTTTAAAGGGGACATATCGTGCTCATTTTCAGGTTTGTACTTGTATTTTGGGTTTTTACTAGAACATGTTTACATGCTTTAATGTTCAACACTTTATTTCCCTCATACTGTCTGTTTGAATGTACCGGTATTCACCCTCTGTCTGAAATGCTCCGTTTTAGCGCCTGTCTCTTTAAGCCCAGTCTTTCATAATAGACACTTCCTAAGTCCCGCCCCTTTTCGCTCTGTGCTCCAATAACAGTTGAGCAAGCTTGGAGCCCGGCAGAACCTCGGTCAACTTTCCCCTTTTCCTGTCAATGTACTTAGATATGCTACGTCTGTTCAAAGCATGGGCGCCGGAAGTAAGGGGGCCAAGGGGCCATTGGCCCGCCTACTTTACGGCCCTCTCCCACTTTCTTTTCTAGTTTGCGAATCAAATCAAATGCCCCTATATTGCAAACACGTTAAACGTGATAAAAAAAGACGTTTCAGTCATTCCCGTCCACCCCGTCAGGTCAAGACTGGAGGGTGTCAAAAGTGTTTTTACTTTACAGATACGCTCGCATTTCACTCTGTGCAGCAGCTGTCTGCACGGCTCTGTCTCAGTCTGATTGTATAGAAGTCTATAGGTAGGTAAACAAACCTACATCTCACTTGATTTATTACCTCAGTAAACATTGTAAACATGAGTTTATGGTTTCAATTGCTAGTTTCTTCTTCAAGTCTTCTTCAATACAGCATGATGTTCATTTAGTAAATGATGGTCCCATTTAGAGTCAAATAGACCATAAAGCAGGGGATGCTTTTGGGCGTGGCTACCTTGTGATTGACAGGTCGCTACAGCGGCGTTTACCGGTCTGGTTGTTGTCTGCGTTTTCGTCTTTTGACTGTAACTCTTTCACAGTGTGTTGTCAGTTCATCAAAGTTATTTGTAACATTTTGGTCTCCTAAAAACGTCTTATTCAGCGTTCGGTTGTACTTCACCCTCTTGTGTGACTTCTGGTTGCAAAAAAACAAGATGGCGACGGCCAAAATGCCGAATTCGAGGCTTCAAAACAACAGTCCACAAACCAATGAGTGACGTCACGGTGACTACGTCCACTTCTTATATGCAGACTATGCTTGAAGTATGTTTCTTTTTGTCCAGCTTGTCTGACCTAGCAACAGTCACTAAAGGGGGCGGGACTTAGGATCTGTCAATTTATTAATTGTTTAAGTCATATTTAAACAAAACATATCAGGAATTCTCTGGTTCCAGCTTCTTAAATGTGAATAATTGCTGAGTCTTCTATGATAGTAAGTCAGATATCTTTGCTCTGGGAAAATGTGATGGGCATTTTTCACTATTTTATGAGAAAATAACAAGTAGTAGCAGCCTGAGGAGAGAGGTATTCAAACTAAATCACGTTTTTTTTAAATGAACAAACACAGGCTGATTTATTTTTTCATGTCGAGTTGTAGTGCAGGTTGAATATAATTAATTACCACGCAAGCTACTAACCTGAAAATCAGGCTCTGGGTGTACAGTGTGGCAGGCTGCCGTGCTTTTTTTAGAATCAATAAATGTTGTTGTACAAAACGTAAAGAACGCTGCTTGTGTTTTGTGCTGTTTTTCTCTCTTTGAGTGGTAGCCACCGCTGCCTGCCATTGTGCCATGTGTATATATGTTCATTGTTAGCGTGCCCTGCAGCCTGCTGCTTCTATAGAGGAGCCACTAACAGCACAGAGCCTTTGTTCATCAGCACTCCGGTCACATAGGTTTGTCTCTGTGGCCTCGGCACCGGGATCTGAGTCTGTGAAGTGGTTGCCAGGCCCCTAAGGACACTGATAAGCCCCCATAACATTCATTCCCCAGTTTGTGTGTGTGTGTGTGAGAGAGTCAGAGATAGAGAGAGTGCGGGTTGTGTTTGACAGAAAGGGGCAGAGAGTGTGTATATGTGTGTGTGTTTGTGTGTGTGTGAACTAGGCCAGGCTGATAACAGTATGGCAAGTGAGGGAGCAGCTGATAAGCCCCTCTTGTTGCTTGAGGTAACCGGGCCTTGTTAAAATGAACACAGTGGAACATGGTGTGTGTGTGTGTGTGTGTGTGTACAGGAGGAGATTGGGGGGGGAATGGTGGAGGTGGTGACAACACACCTCTGTTTTAACAGCCTTCCTGGTGTGCTGTCATTTATAGTAAATCATATTCAAGTCTTTCTTACTAAACATTTCTGGCAACTGCGTCAAACGTAGCGCTCAGAAACTCAGCACACACACACACTCTGAAAAATACTTTCACTTTCCCTCCGGCACATGTCATGTAACATACAGTCACCCGAAGAGCTTCTAGCACTTTCTTTTTGCTCTACTGGGTATATTTGTCATTATGTAGTAGTAGTAGTAGTAGTAGTAGTAGTAGTAGTAGTGGGCCTGTTATATGGAATAAGAAGCAGAGGGCTTACCTTGTGTTTATAGCTTGTGTCTGTATATGGCAGAGCGGCAGCTGCCTGGAGGATCCAGAAGAGGAACGGAAACTCTTCTCATCCCTTTTGGCAAACAGAAAAACCTTCATCTAGCTTACAGACCTGGGATCAGTTTCCTCTTGCGAACTCCCTGTCACCAAGAGAAGTGACAGACGGGCTTTAGATGAGTGTATTTTTTTCTTCTTCTTCTTCCCTTCAGACCTTGCCAGTTATTGCTTCCTCTTTTTTTTTTATTCCAGAGAACTGCCCCCCCTGTGGGTTCTGATTGGTTACCTGTGTTGTGAGTCAAGGTAACCCATAGTGACCATTGTCAGTGTGGAGCAAATGTAAACACGGGCGTATTTGCAATGTAAAGCAGCAGAGGGACAAGCAGCCGATCTGCAAACAGCCCAGTTGGGTTTACATGCAGCCGGTGGATGTGTGTGATGATCTCACTACATATCATATTCAAATCAGTAGGTCAGCTCCAACTAAACTAAAAGGATTCAACGTTTGATTAATGTACAGTTAATGTTAACATATATGGCAAAAAATAGAGACAGAAAATATGGACATAAAGGCTTGCAGACAGATGCATAAAGTAAAAAACACATTTGCCATTATTATCCAGTCCCTGATGCTCCCTAGTGGCAAAACTCTGCACCAACACCCTCGACAACAACAAGTGTTTTCATGTCCTCTCCTTCCTCTCTCTTTTTTTTTTTTTTTCCAATAAACGACAAATGGAAAAGCTCATATGAGCAGCCATCACAGAGTGTGGTTCAGCGATACTCGGGGGGGGATCACTGTCACCGCTGTTTCTTGGAAATCGTCAGCTCTCTCATGAGAACGGGCCTCTCTGCAGCAGCCAGCCAGCCATGCCGTCTCTGTATACTGTCACCGCTGTGACGGTTGCATAACTACCCCGTCTGTGAACTTCACATACGTGCATAACCGTCACAAACACACAGATAAAAATGGAACGTGTCGTGTGATACTTTTCATGGACAAAACTCACTATTGAATATGTTCTTTGCTGTGGTGAGAGCTTTATTTAGCCACATTGATCTATGAGTAGAAACTGACGTGTTGTAGTTATAAATGCTACAGAGTCAGTAAATTTATTGCAAGATTTAAGTTTTGAGGATTTTAACATCTATATCTTTAAAATATGTGCAAGGAACGGCATTTTTTGGAAAGATTATTCTACCTTTAATCTGATCCATATACATCCAATATATCTGTGGGTAGATAAGGCAGAATAAATCAAGCGTACCCTTCATTCCCACCACTTCTGCAACAGCAGGCAGCTTTCAAGAATGTGCTGGTTTGGCTCTAAAATCAGGTTTACTCCCAAAATATTTTTATAAAGTAGAAGAGGGCATGTTTTTATTACTGCAATATGTGTGTGTGTGAGAGAGAGAGAGATAGATGGAGGGTGGTGTTATATCAGAGAAATTATTGATACCTGTAAATAATCCAATGGACCCCAAATAAAAGTACAGGCATCATTTTTAGTGTATGTAATAATCACAATTCTGGTGTTTGTTTTTATTCAGCGTTTGAAATTCACATGCTGTCTGCGTGAGGCTTAAACGATGAGGGACTGTATGCAAATTATTATAGCAGGAGAAACGGGTCAGAAAAGGGGGAGATTGAAGGCAGGGACTTTATTTCGTCCTAAATTTATATTTTGTTTATTTTTTTGCAAAATACTTAATGGTTATATAAGTAGTTACATCATAAAGATAACTTTCACTTGCGACATCGTTCATTATAGGGACGTCACAATGTCATAAATTTAGATACCAAATTGCAAAAGTAAAACAGTAAACCACATGTACTTCAACATACACTCCTTTCATTCATTCACTCCATTTGCATACTGTTTTTTTAGTTAGGACGTTAACCAGGTCATAATCTCTCTCTAATATCTATTTTATGTCACTGTGAAAACATCTCCTTCGAACCACTGGATTCCAAAAACTACATTTTACAAGATTACATTTGAACTCATCATGATAACGTTATAAAAAGAAAGAAATCTTTATTTGTCATATACATACAGGTATGTACATGAAATTTGACTGCATTTAACCCATCCTAAGTATATTAGGAGCAGTGGGCTGCTGCAAGCGCCTCGGGAGCAAATGGGGTTAAGTGTCTCGCTCAAGGACACTTCGACATGGGATTGAACCGCCAACCTTGTGGCTAAAGGACAACCTGCTCTAAACACTGAGCTACAGCCGCCACAATACTCATTTTTACTGAATGGAGCCTGATAGTATATAATATATATACAGCATCATAATGTAAATCAATGGCACCTCCCGTGTTGAAATCACCAGGACGAGAGCTAGTTAACGTTCGCCGTTAGCAGGCGGTAAGCAGCACAGTCCTGCACGGAGCTAACAGCTAACATTCACCAGCTCTCGTCCTGCCGATTTTAACACAGATTTGTTGTTCGCAATGTAGCATTATCAGGGGAAAGAATTGGGTGGTTGCAAAAAACCAAGATGGCGACGGCCAAATGGCTTCAAAAACGTAGTCTACAAACCAATGGGTTACATCACAGTGACTACGTCCACTTCTTATACACAGTCAATGGTTGCAGTCCTAAATACTATGTGTCTGTTATACAGTTTGGTTTTCATTTGACCTCGCCTGCAAGCTGCACACATCTGCACATTTACCTGATATAAACTGCACGATGACGATTTGCAGTATTTGTCTCTGACCGAAGGGCACACTCTGGCCCCGTAGATTTGTCATCACATTGTCAGACAAGCATTAAAGGGGAGGTACAGTAACAGTGCAGGACTGTGGTACAAAGTTTGCATGTGGAGCTGATGGGGAAATAGATGAAAGAAATCCACGGTACGTCAGTCTGATGGATTCCTTCTGCTGGCCACGTCTGCTCCCCTTCTGCTGCTGCTGCACCGTGTGTGTGTGTGTGTGTGTGTGTGTGTGTGTGTTGTCTATGCATTCATGTGTTCAAGTGTGTGACATTTATACATCTGTGAAAGTGAGCGATGAGTTGCGTTTTTGTTGTCATTTATCAACCCTTCATTGAAGTGTGAAATCAATGGAGTGTGACCATATACAGCAAAATCAAATTAGACAAATATGCAGAAAGCCTTTTTTCACACACGTGCACACTCGCATGCGTATCGACCTTGGTGTCAACCCTCACTCACGCACTGATACGGAGAGACTCCAGCTCACATACCTTGTGTTTTCATAGGCAGCGTGAGGTTCTTAGTTTGAGTTTGGTTCAACATTTTTCCCTTGAAGTATTTCCATGGCTGAACTACAACACTCATAAATGTAGCATGTTTTCTTTTCTTCTTCACAAATGTTAGTGGAAGCTGTGCCAGAGTGAAAGCTCTCCTCCTTGTTCTATCAATCTAGAATAAATACTCAGGAGGAAGCCTTGCACGGCAAGAACTCTGCATATGCTTTTAAATTATTAAAACAGGGATAACAAGGGAAGCTATATGTGTGGTTTATGTTTGCATACCTAGGTCTGCCATGCAGGATTATTCCATAAGCATCAATAGGTCAATAAAAGGAGGAATTACTGCCTGTCAAATATTTGAAAGTTAAGTCAAACATCATGCAACTGATGATAATTGTTTTTGAATGCAGCTCACTGGCACAAGTCTGCCGAACATGCTGCGGAAATATGCAAAATGGTGGATTGTTGCGGTAGAAAAACACGAAAGAATGTTTGGAGAAAGAGCGAGCAGAGACGGGGCCAAACCAGGTCTGTTCACACCCCAACCCCAGCCCCTCAGACCCACAACCCAAAACCATCAACCCTCCAATCCGGCCGTGTTCCAGCAATTTATACTGGCTTTTAAAGCCTCTGGGGAGGACAGAACAAACTGTGTGTGCTGGTATGTGGTCTGTTTGTACATATGTGGTGTCCAAATGTACTGCACATGTGTGTTTGTGCTTTGGAGAGACAGTGTGTTTGCCTGTGGGCTACGCACTGAGAAGGACATTCAGTCTCGGTGTTCAATGCGGTTAATAAAGGAAAAGCCTGCAGTGTTTGTTGAAGTGCTCTCAGCCAAGCTAACACAATAAGTCTATCAAAAGTTTACAGTAGTTCTTTTTTTTTTTATTGCTAAATGAGACGCTTTCTCTCATTAACCTTTTGGCATCAATCTGCTGCAGGTTTTCGTCTCTATTTTCTGGCTCCTAATAGCAATAAAAGTGAAATTAACTCTCTACAATAGACTGCTGTAGCGTTGTGTTCGCTCTGGCTGAACTGTGGAGAGTTCTCCTCCAGTAATTGTGCTGAAGTCTAGATACAACGTTACAGCTGCATGTAAGAAGAAAAGGATGAACGACCAGTGTTGCCAACTTGGCGTCTTTGTCACAAGATTTAGCGACTTTTCAAACCCTCTTAGAGACTTTATTTCTAAAAAGCAACTTCAAATTTCCTTATCTACATCAGGGAAAAAGCGTGAAATATATTGTAATTCATTCCCATGCATGCTGCTCAGAGTAATCACAGTCCACAGCTCTTCTGCCTACATCACGGGGTCTCTCCCTCTCCTCTTGCACTGTACACAGTCAGGCAGTCAACTGATAACCACTAAGCTTTAAATGATGCGCGATGACGTCACCAATATGTAAATGACTGTATGGCATCATCTGGCAACTTTTGGCAACTTTTGGAGCTAGTGCTAGCTACTTTCATTGGAAAAGAGTTGGCAACACTGTGAATGACTGTAGAAGTGAATCTTACACAGCGAGCAGTGAGAGTTAAGTAGGGATAAACTTAAAAAATGCCGAACTATTGATTCCTTTAAAGCAATAGTTTGACGTTTTGGGGAAATGTGCTTCATTTTTTTTGCTTGCCAAGAATTAGATGAGAAGATTGATACATTTCCCAAAGTGTCGAATCATTCCTTTAATGCAGGTTGACCTAGCGGATCTTTGTTTTAGTGTTAGCATAAACTCTTTGATAGATTAGTCTACAACTGTTCTTACAGCTTCCTAAAACACCATAAATCAGGGCTGCCTGGGCCAATAAATGATTTTAATTTCAAACACGCGTTTTTTAGGGCAAAATAAGAGGTTCTAAATCGACCCTGAACTAATTACACTTTGATTTATAGGCTGTTTAGTAAGTAGCTCACTGCACAACATTTAATTTCTTTGCAACTTTCTATGGCTGTTTCTTTTCTGCAGCAGGCAGGGATCTCAGAGGACAATCAATCACATCAGTAGAGGGCCGATGCCAGTATCCACAAGCAGATACATCAGTTTAACTCCGCTGGGAGTCGAAAAGAAGATAATTTAGGGAGGAATGTACTGAATGTGATTTCTTCTTCCTCTCTCAAAGCTCCTTAAGGTTTGATTTCATTTCAAACCACGGTGAATTGTTTCAACCATAATGGAAGAACAGAGGCAGGGCAGGGGAGACAGGAATGCAGAGAGAAAAAGGATGGGAAGCGACGGTAGAGGCATACTTGCCAACCTTAAGACCTTAAAGAAAGGGAGGATTTCAAAGCCAAAGTGGAGGGTCTTCCCCAGAAAAATGTGAGTTTCAGAGACTTTGTTTCCTGCATTTTGGTGACTTTAAAAGAGTGAAATTAACAAAATAATTAGTAAACTGCAACAGCATTTTTATGTTCAACTTTTGATTTTACCTTTAACTTCCAGGAAAGAAAACTGAATAATTCACCCATCTGGTGTGAGCTTGGCGTGCAAATCTCTGGCATAAACTAATATTCATCAGTTTTTATTTATTTTTTGCCCCTGCTTGAGTTTTTCTGCGCTCAAAAACACGTTATTTCCAATGGCTAGCGCCGCGCCACGACGACTTTTCACTGCATCGAGCAAAGCCCTACTTTGGGCTCTGTACGCGGCGGCGAGTGCGGCTTAAACATGAGCTTAAACTGCGTTTTGTCGCCAGCATAGACTGCTACACACACTGTTCAGTTCCAGAAGCAGGCTAAGATAACAAAAAGGGAAAAAAAAGGGAAAATTTGCCACAAATCTGGAGAAATACGGGAGAATTGTGACTCAAGGATTGAAACCGGGAGAGGGCAATGAAAAACAGGAGTCTCCCGGGAAAATCGTGAGGGTCGGCAAGTATGGGTAGAGGACAGGGAAGAGGTAAAACAACCAAAACAGGCAGAAAAGGCGAAGAGAGTGAAGGCAAGGAGAGCGGATGAAGACATGAGTCGAGGAGGGGTGGTGAGAGATCACAGGACAGAGAGCTTCTTTGACAGTTAACATGACATGCGTGACACTGCTTTAGCCTGAAGGAACATTCCCAGGTCAGAACTCTCTGTGTGTGTGTGTGTGTGTGTGTTTGTGTGTGTGTGTGTGTGTGTGTGTGTGTGTGTGTGTGTGTGTGTTTGGAGTGTGGAGAAAAATAGAGAGATCACAGTGATGTTCTGTGTTAGCATTCATCATCACATGATGCCGCCAGCCGTCACACTTAAATCAAACCCCACCACACACACACACACACACACACACACACAAACGCACACAAACACACACAAACACGCAGAGTCAGGCCACGATAAAAGGCAAAGCTAGAACATTCACAGTCTTAAAGGATTATAACTGTGTGTCTGAACAGATAATTGCTTGAAAATGTATGCTTTTCTTTTAAAAAAAAAGGTGCACAAGTGCTTATTTTCTTATTTATTAGGCTATATTTTTTATTTATTTCAAAACGAAACCCCTACCTCTTGTCATACCAGCCGAGGCAAGAAGTCAGATTAAGATAATGTGGAGAAAATACAGTTAGAAACGCATGAGGCCTCAAGAACAGGCCCAATATTGAACAGTAATATACAATAGCTGAATGCAGCTGAAATCAGTAGTTCAATAACTAGTGGGAAAATAACACAGAGACGATACATTTAAAGACGCTAAGTGATAAAGCATGCAAAATGCTCAATATACATATATATAATAAAGGAAAATATGTAACAAAATAACGTAAACAAATCTCAAACAAGAGCATTAGATTCACTGTTTAAACTCTTCCAAGCTGCTGCAGTGCGCGGTAGCAACACAGCGTCACACTCGAATGTAGTCCGTACAATGCAGAACTTATTGCTAAGATTCATAGCGTCAAAGTAACATTCACTATCCAGGCTGCGAGCCTGATGAGCTGTCTTTGCTAATCGACCCTTGACCCCCAATTTTTGCACAACACTTGTGCTTTGAACTTCGCCCTGGGCCAC
>CAKALG010012839.1:1514-14277 GCA_916700815.1 Helicolenus hilgendorfi
CTGTGGGGGCGGGGGAGGGAGTGCCCCCTGTCACAGACGAACACACCTGCGCGAATAGATCGGCAATGGCAGGTTGTTGGGCTGACGATGGCTGGTTGGAAAATGTTAACATATCGCCCAACCCTAACACTCTGTATTGTTAACTCGTGTTTCCATATCTGACGAAAACAGATTGCACTCTTTATGCATGCTACAAATAAGGGCTATGAGGATAGTAAACAATAGTAGGATATCGCAAATACACTAACACATTGTTTTTAAAGTCAAATGCTTGGAAGTTCATGGATCTGGTAAAACGTAATACTGCAATTTAAGACCCAGGGGCTGTTCGTGTCCTGTGTGAAACCCAAAGTCAACGTTGATTTATTTTAATTTACGTCTGTAACTACAATAAGGTAACAAACTTATTTTAAGCCAAACCATGCATGATGTTTTAATAAACCTAGCCGAGTTTTGTTGCCTGAACACAACCAAGTAACGTTTGTTTTGTTACATTTTTGTTTTGTTTCAATTTATGTCAATCATGTGTTTGAAACTGTGACCGTAATGCAGGGGAAATGTGTTTCCTTTGAAACGTAATTGAGAATGCAGTTTAGTTGTATGGGAACATCATTTTGTAGCAGACAACGTTGGAAATGTGTAAAAAGGCAGAAAGGACTGTACAAGACTGCAGCAGCAACGCTCACTAACACTTGAATCCAGGGAATAATGATGAGCAGTAGCTTGATTGAAGCAGCATTAAAGCATTAAAGATTTAATTGTTAATAGTGGTTCAATTTATCTCAAAAGGAATGCATTGTAAACTCAGCCTATCTGACAGACTAATGCATTTGATCAGAATATAGTAATTAAACCAGCAGCACTATAGATGGTAATTAGTAAATAGTGCTTCATCTTCAACTCTGTAAAAGGTTTTGTGACGTACCTTTGTCCTGTAATTGCCTCAAGGCAACTCAAAGAAATGTGATTTAAGCAGTCATTCTGAGAATCTATCAAATTAATACACTCCAACCTGTCGCACGGCAAATCACTTAAACAGGAGAAGCCTTTTGATGCTTTCACAAAGACGATTTCAATTGAGAGAACCCACTCATCGATTTATGTAAAGTAAAAGTCTCAAGATTTTTTAAGCATTTTGCTTTTATTGGAGAAGAAGCAGGAAGACAAAGACGGAGACGACGTGTGACAAAAGTCTCCAACTGGACTTGACCCCAGCACGTATTGATTTCATGGTTTGGGCTTTAGACAGTCGAGCTACCAACACACAAATTAGGTAAAATTATTCTCTTGGGTTTAATTCTAATTCTAATAGTATCTTAGTCGAGACCTACTGTAAGTTACTGTAGTATATTTTAATAGTGCCTTAAATAAGCCCAAGGTCACATACTAAGACATTGGAGCTATGTATAATGTTCATTACACCTAAACATTACAGCATTTAAGATTAACAAAGTTTAATTCACCACTTCCATGCATTAACCTTTGCTTAGACAAACTGTATATAATTTAGGTTTTATTATGTTAAAATGTCATGGTCTCCCAAAACTTCGATTTGGCTCATTTACTGTACAATAGGCCTATTTGTTTTGCAAAGTGGATAATTTAATCCTGTCTATTTCATTATAGAGGATGCAAATTATGGGTAGGTAATGTAATTGTAATGAAACCTGTTTTTGTTATATTTGTTGAAATTCTCATTATGTCCCGACAGCAATCAATAAATCAAATGCTTTGACAGAAAAAAGAAAAAAATCTGTCGCAGGACTGTAATAAGCCTGTCAATCATTTCATCTGGCCTCAATGAAATGATTGGTTGGGCTCCCTACCTGCCTGCATGCACTCTGCTGTGCACTCATTGCATGTCACCTGAATCTTCCACAAGCTGCTCGCTTGACAGCTGTGAGTACTAACAATAGCCATGTTTGTTGTTTACATTCATAATGATTATTTTGGAGTAGTGGCTTTAGAGGGAGGGCTGAAGGGACGGACTGTCAGTGTTGTCGACTTGACGATTTTCTTGCTAGATTTAGTGACTTTTTGAGCTAGTGCTGTTAGCTACTTTCATTGGATTTCATTGGATAGTATTTTTAAAATCTAGCGTACTCTTGCTGCTTTCTCAAATGTTGCTGACCCCAGCTTTAAGTAGAGGATCTGAACACGTTTTCTACCACTAGTCAAAAGTAACTTTATTGTACTTTCTCATGTTATCAGTATAATATACGATGATTTTTAATTGAATAAAGTACCCGTCTGACATTTATTGTGATTTACTTTGCCAATTGTTCTCTTGATAATGGAAGAAATATTGGCTGCTTTGTGGTGGAAGTTTTAAAAACCTTCAATGGGATATTCAAAAGTTTAAACATGTCTAAACTAGGAGTACCACACCCAGCATGGTGGTAAAATGCAGAGATTCCACCTGAGTGAGTATAGCGCTTCAACATCAGGTCTAACGCCAGTTCATCGTTGTCAGTCTTGCAGCCTGAGTGTGCGAGACGCCATCTTTCAAAGGCAGAAAAGCACCGTAGCAGTTTCTGCACCAGTGTGAGTTCACCTGATGTTCACCTCCAGAGCCGCAAATCGGAGACATGTCACCGAGATTATCAGTGGAGTAAAATGATTGGTGCAGAACTCAATACAGCACAGCAAAAATAGCAATAAGTATAAAGTTTGCAGTGCACTACCTTCCATCAAAATGAACTGAGCTCATCAGTAAAAAATGTGCAGACCTTGTGGTTGATGAGCGAAGGAGTGGATGTGGTTCAGCATCCCCGCAGAGATACATGGAACTGTACTGCCTTGCCAGCTCCACTCTGCGGGTTTGACATAAAGTCACAATACGAGGATGAAGAAGAGCAAGTCTGATTTAGTGAGAAATTCCGTAGCCGGGAGGTTTTGATCCACAGCCCTGCTTGTAATGCACCTGATGATGCAGAGATTTGTGGAAACGATAGGTTTTCCTTGAGGTTTATATCTCCCTTTCTCTCTATCTAATCTGCGCACGTAATCACTCTCCCCTGCTGAGCAAAAGCACGTTCAACAGTACTGTAACATGAAAAACGAGGAGGTAAAATCGTCATGACAGCTCACAGCTCACTTGTGTGCGTGGAAGCGCTGTACACTCGGGCAAGCATGCACGCTTGTATATACGTCCTTTTCTCAGTGTGGCTCACATCTTTATTTCAAACCAGAACGTGCATCCCTCCAACCGGGTCTTTCTGCAAGCTCTAACCTGAGGCGACAGGGGGACGAAAGTGGCTCAGAGCAAAATCGCACTTTGAAGCACACTGAGACTCATTTTAATCCACTTACACATCATAACTCAGTTGGTTTTAGCTGCGGACGGTTGTTTCGCCCTCTTATATCTTCAATACTTCGCTCCCTTCAGAATTAAATCCAGCTCTCGAAGCAGGTCGGTTCTTGGGCTGTGTGAGACGGGGCGGGCCGGCATTCTTGTGTCCCGGTTTATGACTGCCTTGATTAATTGTGGGAGAACATAAGTCTTGTTGAAACAGAGCTTGTGTAATTAACTATCCACTCAGGGTCTGCCTTGAAATTAATAACTGTGATGTTTAATCAAGATTTACATCAAACAGCGGGAATGCCGTATGAATATTTGCTCGTACTGTGCCCTATCAGTTTGACGATAGGCTACCGTCTCTATTATTTTTCTTCTGTATTCCCAGTAGTGATATTACTCAAAATTATGGAAATAAGCTGAACTTGATCAGTTTTATGTGGTATCAGCACCTGCCTCTGAGGTGCCAGTTCTTTAATTAATTGAACAGTAATTAACAGTTAAAGTCAGGATCCTGAGAGAAAGTGAACTTGAAAGGCAAATCTAAACTAATGAGGTTCTACTTTGAAGTAATGAACTCTCTGGGTTTAGGGTAATCATAGGCTTCTGGGCTTTACTCGATTTATCTATAAGACAGTGAGCTATATGGGGATGTACAGTATTGTTCTGATCTTCAACTTTTTTGGCAACTTTAAGTTGCAAGTTCAGTCTTTTACTTGCTGAGACATTACAACAGGACGAAATTCTTGAAGGAGACTTTGACTACGTTTACATACACACTAAATATACCGCCGCGACAACGTATTCGGAAGTATATAGCGATCCGCGTGTTCGTCCTTCCGTCTGTTCGCGTGTTACACTTTTGTCTCCGGAGCAGAGCACAAAAACCATTTAACTTAGGAACTTCAAATTTAGTATGATGGTTGACCGTGTGGTAGTTTTGCCTTTTGGGGGTTAGAACTCCAGGGTGCCTAACATTTTTGAAATTTTTCCAAAAGGGCAAAACCTTTGGCCCTACTTTAGTATGGGTCAAGCAGTGAGCGGGGGTATGTGAGCCATGCTCTCTTTTGCCTTGTATTCCGCTATTCAAAATATGATAATATTCTGAATTTGATACAGGTCATGTAAACAGCATATTCTGTTTGGATGTTCAGAATTAGGACTAATACTGAATGGAGCATTTTCAGATGAAGACAGGTGAGATATGTTGATATACAGGTTTTAGGAGCATTCTCCTGACCTGTATATAATTCATTTGGAGTGTGCATCTTAATTGGGGTATTATACTGCAGTTTGCGACACACGGTCTCTTGCTTAGTTACAGCCAGCTCTGTGCATTGCACACAAACCAACTAGCCAACAGTTTGCAAGGCTGGGTTAGCGATGCATGCCCAAAAGAAAAGCCCACATTTCTGTCTGATCGGAAGGAGAAAATTATGAAAGACTTGGATAACAGATTTTTGGATATGTGCAGATATCGCAACGCCGACGTTTTCGAGAAGGTGGTTTGAGGATTGAAAGATGAAGGCTGTGTCCGCACAGTCAAACAAGTCTCTCAGCGGCGGAAAACTTCGGAGTCTGCATGGTTGCATGTAAATGGGAATATTAGTGGAATATTCATTTTCATTAGCCATGTAAACAGCTTAGTAGGAGTCTTTTTCGGAATAAAGAAAAAAAAACAGAATGTTTTGTGCATGTAAACGTAGTCATTGGCTGTTGAAAGGGGATTCAGTGCTGAACATCTCATCTTTCCATCTAAGGACAGTCTATGTCACCACTGTGTCCAACAATAACTGTATTATACTTAAGGGACTTTGAAGTGTTCTCTATGATTCTGACATTTTTTAATATTTCAGGGGGAAAAAGAGCACTTTGTTTATAGCAATTTCTTTTATTTCTCTGACAGCCTCCATACATTTCAGACCTAAGAATGTGCTCTCTTAGATGCGTGGTTGTTACTCTTCAACACCACTAACAACCCACTGTCTGCCCATGACATGCAGGCTACAGCGCGAGTTTGTTTACTTTGTCTCTCGTTCCCTACGGTGTACCACCGGCACTCTGGCAGCCTGTCAGCTGCTGTCAATCAAACACAGACACGCCTCTCTAGCCGACTGAGGAGAACAGGAGCATTTCTGATTTTCCTCAAGACCGTTTTTCTTCCTTTTCATAAAACTATTAACAATACATTTAAAAAAAACACTGGCATTATTTTTGACTACAAAAAGAGATGACTAAAAGTCCCGTTTGACTAGTCCAAATTAGTGTGAATTTGATATTTTTGGTTTGTTTTCTATTTAGTCTGGCTTGGTTTCACAGTGTACAAATTAAAGCGGACCAAATAAATACATTTATTTGCTGAGAGGCGCGTAACTTTTTCGTCTCGAGAGCTGGCACTTGCAGGGAATCGCTGACTCTGAAATATTCCTGCCAAGGTTTTTTGCCTTTGACTTGGCACTGATGTGATTTCTTTTGGGATTAAAGTTGATATGACGGACTTGTAAGCAAACAGTTACACAACCAGCAGTTACGGAGAAACATTATTCTTCATTTGAAGTCATGTTTCTGGGCACCTTTTAGCTCTGTTTTTGGTCTCTACTAATTCTTGAGGTAAATATGTCTCTTTAGCTGCTAAATGCTCCACTATGATCACCAGCTAGTAGGGATGTGACGGTGAGGACATTTTCCCATCGGTTAAATTAACTTGTGACAACAACGGTGTTACCGATTACACCGAACATTTTACAAGAAAAGATGATGGTCAATATGTGTAGCGCGCTTACCTTGATCTTTAACGTTGGGTGGCTGTGGGTCTGTGGGTGCACACCGGCTGTGACCGCTTCGTCCTCCTCACGGCGATTGCCTCATTAACGTTATGGTTCCCTCATAGCATTGGGTTTAAATCTGAAATATTGCCAAATAGGCGCTTTTGTTTTTTGCTTCGACACCGAATCCCCTGCCGTCGTCTTGTCTGTCAACACACTCTCGTCCCGTGTGTGAAATATGACACCTGCTACTCTGTGCTGGGACTCCATACGGAGCAGACACTTTCACTTCAGATTGTAGTATCCGTCATCCAACTATGTGTCAATAACACGGCGCTGATACGCAAAAATTGACTAAATGGGGTTGTTTTTTCTGTAAAAAAGGCAAAACGACGGTGGGGAGTGGTGGGTACGTAATGTAATTGGTGTGTGCCTGACCACCGTGGTAACACCGACTACTGCGCCAAGACTACTAGCTAGTTTCTAACTGTGTCTGATTATTATTGAAATTAGGTCAGTTTTTATCTGAATACAACTCAAAATGAAAATACCTTTTCATAACACAACAAATATAGATACAAACAGTGAACACTCCTGGCATACATGGTGGAAATATGTGTGTGTGGGTGACACAGGTGCAGCCACACATGCTCCCCACCCACACACACACACACACACACACTCCCACCAGCAGCCTGTCCACCTGACTGTTTCAGCAACAGAGAAGAGAGTGAGGCAGCGGTGGTTATTATAGCTCTTCTGTCATTAATATCAGGTGTTCTTTCTCAGCCATGTAGAGGTGCTGGTGGGTCTTAGTCATTGATGGTGGGGGTCATTACATCTCTCTGGCTCTTGTCTACCTTTCTACCTTTCTCTGCCACTACAGGACACTAACAAACCACGCTGCCTCCAGTGAACCATCCAGCACAGGAGCACCCGGATAGAAAATAGGTGTTGTGCCAGTCAACCTCTGTTACTGACACAGCTGGGTTCCAGTGGGACCAAATAAACAGCCCCCTCACCACTACAACATATAAATAATGGTTATTAGACCTGCTACCACCATGGGACCTAGACTTTTGCGGTCATTACTTCTGACGATATGAGCATAAACAATGCCAGCATGTCACCTCGCTAATTATGGCAAATCAATGTTAATGTACATCTGTATTGGTTTGTTGTAGCTCAGTGGGCTGAGCCGTGCACTAACACTGATGTATTAAAGCTCCAGCGACACTTTAGTGTAGTAAAATAAAACTGGCAGGTTTGAGCCGGTAGTCTTCATCAGGGTCATCAGGCAACACTTAACAAAGAACATTTAAATAGATTTAGTATGAAAGAAAAGAACAAAGCCAACCAATCACTCATAAACTATGATTAACACAGCAGCCAATAGGGTATTTAAACATGTGGCCATGAATTAGTTTAATGTATGCTCATGTGGTTTTAAACCAGTCAACATTTGCACTAAGTTTTATGGGTTCAATTTCCCCACATGCTAAAATATACACACCCCTTAGTGCTGGAGGATAGGGTCAATATCATGACATTAATCTGGATATTTTTCCAATATCAGTGTATACCAAGGGTTCTCAAAAGGTATTACTCAAAGGTCCGTATCTGATTTTTATGGGTCAGAGGTCCGTAACAATTGGTGATAACAAAAAAACATTTAATCAACTTACCTATAACTTTCAAACATTCAAGTTCAAGACAGTCGAGATATTTTTGTTGTCCTCACCTCTGTGTTCAGTGGATACTGCTGTTTGAAATGGCTGTGATTGCCTTGTCAGAGTGACGTTTTAAATTTACACTCACTTACAATTGTCACTGTTTCTTTGCAAATCAAACACATGGGCTTTGTGCTAGATTGGGGCAAAATGTCTGTCCACTACTCTTTGAATACTCGGTCTTCTTGGTCAACTTTTCTTTTCTTTGTAAATTCTGACGACTTCTTCACCTCTTCACCTTGTGACGTAACTCAACAATAAATTCATCATTTGGATGGAAAATATGGAGGACAGGTTGGTCGAGCTGTGGCACCAGCATATGATCCTCTCTGATGTCTCTTCCTCCTCCTGTCCAATATGAACGAGAGAAACATTGGCAGATTGGCATTGTTAGCAGTATTGTGAATTGTACTAGTGTAACATTAAAGACCTCCGCTAGCACACAAATTTAATCTGCCTTGGAGCTTTCAAACAAATCTTTATTGACAATTGTCAATAGCCGAAACGTCCCGTTGGGGCCGACGCACTGTTTTATTTTCAATTTTGACGATTGGACCGTACAGTGTGAACATATAAATAGTGAGCTTTGGCTTTACATCACAAACGATCTACTCCTACGGTAGGAGTTGTAATTATACAGCAACATTTCTAAAATCGTGTATGCCCAGCTTAATAGTTGTTACCAAGATACGTACTGAGCAGGACATTTTACAGTTGAAAAACTGTAAAATGATAATAATTTGTGATAAGCTAATATCAGCTGATGTATCGGCATGACTAATTTACAAGTGCAGGACTTTGACACTGGAGACCTGGGTTTATCCCAAGTGAGGTCAAGTTTAGGCAACATAAAATCTTTGGTTAAAGGTTCTCTTTATGATATCCAGAGCATTAATATAGCAGCAAACAACTATTTGCTATGTAAAGATATAGAGGACTAATGTCTACCTGAGCAGAGAATGAAGTCTCTCTACCTCCTGTGTTGTAATCCAAGCTTCTCTGTGCTTTGTTGACATAGCCGATCTGACCGCACGTGCTTTTAGTGCATGTTCATGCATGTGATCGTGCCCCACTGGCAAGCTCATGGCTGCCACTCTGCACTGTGTTTATATGGAGGATACAGCCTATAACGTTGCCAAAGTGTAGCACCCACCCTCCGTTTCCCCCTTAGGCCAACACTGTTAGCTCTGTCAGCACTGTTGCTGTATTTTGCACTGTTAGTGCTGTTAGCACCCTTAGCTACGAGACACCAGCTCAGCCATCGTCATGTTTAGAGCAGTGAGGTGCCAGTCTCTCATTTTGCACCTTTAAGATTAGGAAAAGGTTGTAGTTTCCAGCCACATATAAAACAAAACATGACCATGAACACAATGATCTTTCCCTATACTAACTGAGTGCCTAAATAGAACCATGAAATCAATGCTTTAGTTCCTAGGAGCGGATATTCTGTTGCAAGTTTAGTAGTATATACATGTCATTTCTAAGAGATAGTGTTGAGTGCATAATACCAAGTGTGAAGACACCAGAAATCTTCACACTGTAAGTCGCCTGTATTCACTGCATGTACGGCAGAATAATAAGATCAATTTTGACCTAATCTTATGATATTTTGGTCAGTAGATTTACCTGAATCTTACCAGATAAAGAACCTTACAACCAAATAAACTGAGCACAAGTGAGCAAGAGTGTGCTGAGTTTGTGGTGACTATACTTCCCAGCACCCACTGTAATCTTGCTCTGAACAGAAAGCCAGGAAATGTCATGTTTAAAGCAAATTTATATTCAAGTTTGCGCACTGAAGCCTCAAACACATTTGCACAAACATATGGCACATCTGCTTTCATGTTGACGCGTATGTCATGATCACGTTGATATCCTCACACACACATACCCGCACGTACAGCCATGCCGTGCAGCCCCTACAGTAGTTCATTGCAGGTATAGCATTTTTATGGCCTGCAGATAGATTGCGTAGACTTGTGGTTTGCTGAGGAAGGCAGGGAACAGTATTAGTCTCCATCCCCTTACGTCAGTGGTCATAACATTTGCCATTACTTCCCCTGCAAGATTCAATCACCAGCACAGAAAGCCATGCTTCACGCACAATGAAAGGCGAGTGCTTTTTGTCAGGCATTCGGCAGAGTGAATTGCATATAGAGTGACTCCGGGATAGCATTGTTTCTGGCTGCCATAAAAAATCTATTTAAGGCAAATCTAATCTTCATAATCTTCTCCCTCAGAGGTGGTGAACGGTGATAGGAAAGATTTCCATGCAAGTCCTGGGTGTCTGGTTGGCGGTGCACGCGGCTCGAAGATGTAGGAAATTGCCGGGAGCAGAGAATATTAAACTTCAATTTGAGAACACTGATAAGCACCGAATTGGTGATTTATTTAGGCGTATTGTCAACTAAATCATCCTTAACCACTGGACACAAGTATATTCATAAACACAGCCCTCCTGCTTGCTTTACAAATTCTATTTTCTCATATCTCCAATCTAAACTGCAGGGTAAATACTGTATGTCCTCATACGAGTTAGAGATATGGTTTTGAACGAAGATAATTTTCCCGGTGATTAGTCGTGGTGTAGCCTAGCAACCATTGGTGTGTGTGTGAGGAGGGAGATGGAGACAGAAAGCAGGAGGGAGCTCTCTATCTCCTCTCTTTTCTTTCTTTTTCTTTTCTCTCTTCCAGCTTAAATGGGATGGCCACTAAAGCGGCTCTGCACTGTGCGTCATTCTGGAGCGTGTAAATGGGCCGGTGCGATGCAGTAAGGAAAAGGGGCCTCTCATAAGTCCGCCACAGTGAATGAATTATTAATGGGTATAAATCCCAAACAGAGGGACGGGGCCGAGACTAATGTCCACTGGCATGAGTTCCGTAGAGATGGGCAGCGTCTCAAGGATAGCCGAGCAGCCTGGCAGCTTCACACCGCTGTCAGCTGAGGACACTAGATCACTGCAGTGGCAGGGACACTCAACAAAGATCATCCTCACCTCCACGCTGCATTGTAAACATAACACCAGAGTGTGTGTGTGTGTGCGCGCTTTTAGTTTTCTTCTTTTGAAGTGTCCTCTCAGGGATTCTTTGAGGGATTAATTCATGCTTAGGATTTAGGTTTAAGGTGAACTTTAGAAGAAGGATTAAGTTGAGTTTAAGAAGTGGTTAAGAGGTCAAGGAGTGAATGATACAACATATTAATTCAAAGCTACTGCATGTGTATGTGAGTTTCAGTGTATATATGCAGGTATACATTCATCCATACCTCTGTCTGTGTGTGTCTTATTTTGTGTAGGAATCACAATGGTGCAGGGGTGGGACACTTTTTTAGAAAAATGTGCTAAAATGAAGGAAAAGGGGAATTTTGCTACACCCGCTGTTTCTGTTAGTAGAAAAAAGCACGGCTATATCCTCTTGAATTGTCTCAGCACCTCAGGCTGCCAGAAACAACCATTTACAGCCTGTCCTCATGACTCATCATAATGAAAAATCTTCACACCAAAAAGTCTGTAGGATTGAAGAGAGGAAAGTTTCATTACAGAGTGGAATACCATTTGGCAGAGTGACACTTTTACAAGAATTATTACTGAAATAAAAGTAAAACTTACTATATAATAAAGTAATTAGCCATCTCACAACCTTTGCTTTGGAGATAACATTTGAAAGAATGAGATCATCTGTCAGGAAACTCAAATTAATAGGTGCAATTTTTAGGATTAAACCCTTCAAATTATATTATTCTTATTGCAGTTTCTGCCAGTTGGTGAATTCCCTAACTGTTGATGATACTAGACTGACATTACTTTCAATATACAATTATTATTATAAATTATGTGAGTAAACTAGGGCTGTTAATAATTGGGTTTAATGCCACTAATTTCTTTAACGCATTAACACAACTTGCAATCGTTAGAGAGAAGATGCTGTCATCATGTGAAACTATATAACCTAAGGAATCCATTGGTACCAACCATGACATGTTAGCTTGTCGCAAAGACGGTAAATAACACTCCAAACTTGTGCTACATTTTGGCAAGGAAAAACTGTCATGGCCATTTTCAAAGGGGTCCCTTGACCTCTGACCTCAAGATGTGTGAATGAAAATGGGTTCTATGGGTACCCATGAGTCTCCCCTTTCCAGACATGCCCACTTTAATATAATCACATGCAGTTTGGGGCAAGTCATAGTCAAGTCAGCACACTGACACACTGACAGCTGTTGTTGCTGCCGTTTGCCATGTTATGATTTGAGCATATTTTTTATGCTAAATGCAGTACCTGTGAGGGTTTCTGGACAATATTTGTCATTGTTTTGTGCTGTTAATTGTTTTCCAATAATAAATATATACATACATTTGCATAAAGCAGCATATTTGCCCACTGCCATGTTGATAAGAGTATTAAATACTTGACAAATCTCCCTTTAAGGTACATTTTGAACAGTTAAAGAAATGTGTGATTAATTTGTGAATAATTGTGATTAACTATGGACAATCTTGCAATTTATCAGGATTAGATATTTTAATGGATTGGCAGCTCTAGAGTAAATGCAATAAGTCTGGCATGCATACATGCAACCCTTCTACATTACAATGTAGAGTTTTGGACTTTATCCAACAGTCTTGTAATAAATACTACCTTTGCAAAAAAATATCATTTATAGTTTTTGCCACTGTTGATCTGTGGTCATTTTGGAGGCTGTGTGTTGCACGTTATTGGACTGCGTTACATCATTCATTATAATGTAGTCCAATAAAAACAGCCTTAAAACTTACCATACCGTCTTTCCTCTGACCGGTAGCTCTGTGTCGCTGTCTCTACTTCCCCCTCGTTTACAGACAGCTTTGCTCTGTTTGGGACTGTTTCCAGACTCCAGGATGCTTCCCACTTAAATGCTGAGGGCAGCAGCTTTAAGCTGCACTTTATCGTGAGTGGTGAAGTGAACATTTGTGTGGACAATAAGTCACACG